>JANHZT010009531.1:4859-19954 GCA_032468215.1 Stegonotus admiraltiensis | reverse complement strand
AGGGAGAGGGAGAGGGAGAGGGAGAGGGAGAGGGAGAGGGAGAGGGAGAGGGAGGCAGGCTGTGAATCCTAGACCCAAAGCAACGCAGGCTGAAATTGGGGAAACCGAGAAACGGGGGACCCCTCTTCCCTCTCCAGGAGATGCCAAACTTTGAGGGAAGTGGCAACCAACATCATCTGGCCACAAGGGGAGCCTGCAGAAGCCCCAGCAGGAGCCCGGACATCCCTCTGGAGAAGCCGCTCCGCTGCCACCCGTTCGAGAGGCGAATGGGCACGGCCTCTGCGTCTCTCCAGGGTACCCCAAGGCTCTGAGGCCTATGCCTGAGCTGAGTCCGGCGGTCTCCTTACCGGCTGATCCCTGGCACGGCTCTTTATCCAGCCCTGCAGCTCACGGACAATGTGGGTCAGCAAGCCCGGCCCTCTCCAGTCCGCACAGCAATCCAGCACGTCCAGCAGCCAGGCCAACGGGTCGTGCAGGCTGGCAAAGCCCAGACGCATTTCTTCCCGGAGCTAGGGAAACCCAGAAGGACCTCTACTGACTCTGCTTTGCCAGCCCATGGGCCACAAATCCCACATGGGACCCTCGGCTTTCAAGAGGGCCAACCTCCCAGCGAGGGAGAAAGGGAGCCAGCAGAAGGTGATCTGCAGAATCCCCTCGTGATGGGAGCGGAACACCTGTGCTGTTAACCAAGCAGCCCTCCGCTGGTCCCTAGGGGGCCTGAGCAAGGAAGAGGCCACACAGCTTCCTCTTCACAAAGAGGAGAGGGTGTATTTCCCCATGCACTGCAGCAAATTTGGCCACTTCTTGTACGCCACTTTATCAAACTCACCTTTTCCATGTCCCTCCATGCCCAGAGAGCGTGAAGTTTCTGGAGCAAGGGGTCTTGCTCTGGAGAGAAAACCCAGGAAAGGAGAGAAATGAAATGTAAAATGGCTCCTTCCATCCGCGGGGCCCAGGGCTCCCGCCATACACACACACATACACACACTTCTTGGGTGGCGCTTATGGCTGGGCCAAGGAGAGCCCTCCTGTCCTGCTGACGGCATCAGTGTCTCCTGAACAAAACCCAAAAACCGTCTTTGCCTTTCCATCACTCATCTAAATGGCTAACATGATTACAGAAATAAAGACCGAAGGGCCAAACCTTTGCCCATCCAGAACATTGTCGCCTGGGGGGAGGGGCTTGTTGCAATGACCTCCCCTGGCCAGCCGCTCCACCCAGGAAGGCCCCCTGGGAACTCAGGGCCAACAAGATCATCTGTTTCCTGGCCAGGCTGGGCCCTCTGACCTTCCTCCCTTCGAGGAAGTGCTATTCCGCAGAGACCCACAACTGCCTCTCCCTCCCTTGGCGTCCCATTTTCCCTACGTGGTGGAGCAGGAAATGCAGGCTCCAGTGCCTTGGCTGGTGAGACACCTTAGAACAGGGCTGCCAAACTCACGGCCCGCAGGCCAGATGTGTCACACGCTGGCCACACTTACTCCCGGCTTAACGAAGGGTGGAAAAGTCACGATATGTCACGTGATGATGCGAGTTTGACATATTGAGATGGCAGCCCTGAAACTACCATTTCTCCTGAAAACAGCCCTCTGGACAGGAGCAGAAGAGCCCTCCCTCCCATCCTGCAGTCCCCCAGAAGGGGGAGAGGGCTGGGAAAGTGCCAGGTCTGGTCCCCAGAGTCTGGGGTGGGATAGCTGAGGCTTCCCGCCTTTGAGGCCTGGGAGATGCTGGGTAAGCGGTCCTTTGCAGGCAGCAGGGAGGATGTCCTCCTCCCCCACAGACAAAATGGAGAGGGAGTGGGATAGCACCTCACCCTGCAGGTGTGGCTGTCTCTGCTTCTCAAAATTGGGCATCAAAGAAAGGGGGTTTAAAGGACAGTGTGAAAGGAGTCCCCGAGTGTGTGCACAGGGGGGCAGGGGACTTGATGGCTCAGCACAGGGGGAGGGGTACCCAGAGATCTGAACAATATGGCTCTGGCAGAAAGCGACTCTTGCCTACTGGAGCCTCTGCCTGCAAAGGAGAAGAGGGAGCTGGGCCTTCAGTTTGGCAGGCTGACAGCTTGGGGCTCCAGGCCTTTAATTTGAGGAAGCAGAGCCCCCCCCCGCCCCCCCCCTGCCCCTCTGCAAATTCAGTGTTTGTCTTGGAAACAGTTGAACAGGGGCTGCCTGTTGCAGGAAGGACAGACAGAGGGAGGGTGACAGGCAGAGGTGACCCCTGGACCGATCAGATGTGGGGAGGGCTGGAGCATAGTAGAGAAACTAAGAAGGCAGCCAAAGTTTCCTTGGAGTGCTTACATCTGGTGGAAGCATGCAGTCTTCTCACACCATGGCTGGGCGAGAATTTTCTGGGAAGTTTTGGAAATATTCACAGGCTCCCTCACCAAGGGCTTTCCAACCTTAAAAACGTTTTTCTACTGAACTTGGCTTCTCCAAGCAACTTTTCCTGTACTGTACCCGCCCCGCTCCCACAGACATCTCTATCCTACCCACCACACATTCTATAGGACTAATTTCCTTTAGGACACAAACTAGCTATTACCCAAAGAGAATTTAGATCATATTTCTCCCTGGTCCCCAAAGGTCTCCCGCTAAAGCTTGTTTTATGCAAAACGTAGATGGGGGAACCTGGCAGCCCACTCCCCCTCCCTCTGGAATGAGAGGGCCAGAAAAAGGGGCCTTGGGTGTTGCTGTGGACTCTCCCCCCTCCTTTTTCCCAAAGCCAAAAAGAATTAGAAAAGCTTTCTAAACATGCAGGAGGGAAGGGATGCACAAAAGCACACAGATCCAAGAAAGTCCAAGAAACTGGGGAGGGGTTTTTGCACCAACAGCCCCAAGAAACCTCTGGGCCCAACTTGCAGGGAACTAAAACCCTTCCATGGTTTTAGAGGGACTCGTTTAAAGAAGGAGACCCGCAGCCCTGAAATACCTACCTCTCTACAACTACCTGGTAGTCTTTGTGGCCAACCTCACATTTCAAAAACTACCTATTGGCTGGTGTCTAAAAACAGGGACCCCCAGAGGGTCAAGGACTCCACACAAGGAGCCAGGAAAAGGAGGAGGAAGGGCCATCAGAAGCTGGGCCTCACCACTGGAGCTGTGACTTGGGCAATCTTCCACCAGGGTGTCTTCCGGGGGATGGAAGACAGCTGCCCCCTCGTCCTGGAAGCAGAAGAGAATTTGGTTACTCGCAATAAGTGGATGACAGACACCAAATGTCACTTATGCTACCCCTGACCCTCGGGGCTGGGAGAGCCTCATCCCAAGAAAATGATTCGGTCTGAAGGGAGGAGGAGGTCTGCGCTCATTGGGGAAGCCACTGCCAGAAGCTGCTGAAGAAGCGTTGAGGGCGACCTTTCTTTGGTCCCTTTCTGGGTTGCCTAACTGCGGCTTCCTGGCTGCTGCTGAGACGCTGATTAAACCAAGGCCCCCTTACAAAAGAAAGGTGGGACGCAAGCCCAACTCAAGGAACGTGACCTGGCGGCTGTTCCCGGCACGAAGCCCAGGAGGTCAAAGGCATATGTAGAAGCCAGCTTCTCTGGGCTGGCATTTCACTGGCACCAGGATTTGCCGGGCACGGCTTCTCCAGTGAGCTAAAGGCTGAAGAAACGCACAGGGAGACAGCATTCATTTTTGAGAATAAAAGCAGCTGCAAAGGGAAAGAGAGCCAGATGTTTTTCTGCACAATTGCTGAGCGTGCTGCTTTTTTTGTTTTGTTTTTCACTGTGAGAGTTTAACTTAAAAGATTTTTTAAAAAAAAACCTTCCAGAACATAAAAAAATTAGGAAGCAATGCTGTCTAGCTGAACAATTAGGGGCTGCCAACAGAGGATTTCCAGAGATGAGGATTTTTCCCCCTAAAGTCCTGTGGAGCACAGGCAGTCTCTGCAGCTGACATCTGTGATCCCTTTAACGTTTCTCGGGGGCTGCGGACTTCACAAAATACCCGCAAGCCACACGAAAGCCTGCAGTAAAGTCGGACCGTATCAAGAGCCCTCGGCCATGGAGTCGGTCGGCTGCTGTTCCTGGCAGAGAGCCCTTCAAAGCTCCGCTTCGTTTCCGAAGGTCCGATCCCGCAGCTCCATCCAAATTAGAAGCCGCTGAAAGAAGGTCCTGTCCAGCAGAGCGATAGCCCGGGGCCCAGGCTCGAAACTGCCGCACCGAGAGCGGCCTCAGGGGTGCGGGTGCAGGCTCATCCCCATCTGGGCAGGGGGCCTCAGGCTCTGCCAAGCCAGCCACCCTCTGGACTGCGCGGAGGCCGACCGGACCCCGGGCCAGCGCTCGCAGAGAAGAACACCCACGGCCGCCGTGACCCCGGGGGAGAGGCTGCCGGATCCCGCGCCAGCCGGGGCCCTGCTCACGGGGGGCGCGGGAGGCAGGCAGCTGCCCGGGCCTTGCGCTTCCTGCAGCCGTTCGCCGAAGGCCACCAGGAAGGAGGCCGCGATGGGGCCAGCCGCTCGCTCCGGCTTCGGCCCTTGAAGAGCCCGGGAAGGGCAGCCCGAGGCGGGCCGGGGAGAAGCGCCTGGCGGGGCTTGGGTTCCTCCCTCGGGTGTGGGGGCCAGCACCCACCTGCTCCCCGGAGGCCTCCAGCCTTCAGTCCGGCGGGCCTTCCTCGCCCGGAGGGAGGAGCTGCTGCGGCTGCAGGAGGAGGAGGAGGAGGAGGAGGAGGAGGAAGCGAAGCCCTCCGGTTACCGGTTCCCGGGACAGCCGGGCGAGAGCCAAGCCTTCCCGGCCTTTGGATCCCGACGTTTCCGCGGGGCCGGGCCGGGCCGGGCCGCGTCGTCGCCCCCCCCCGCGCGCCCTTCCGGAGTAGCCGAGCGCGACGGGCCCCGCGGCGCCCCCTCACCGGGCCCGGCGGCCGGAAGTGGCGCTTCGCCTGTGCGCCGCCCAAACGGTCCCCCGGGCGGAGCCTTCGCTCGGCGGGCGGAGGAACAACGTCCCCGCGAGGCCGTCCCGCGCTTCACAATGGTCGCCCGGGTGACGCGGCCGGGCCCAGCCCTCGGGCCGCTGAAGGCCCCGGCGAGCAGCGGCGCTGGCCCACCATGACAGCAGCCCAGAAGTGCAGCTTCTTCCCTCAGGAGCCCTACTACATCCCTGGGTGAGGCCGCGGCCCTCGGAGGCCTCCGGCCGAAGAAAGGCCATTTGACGGCAGGCTCCCGGCAGAGCTTCCCCGAACAGGGGCAGTCTACCGCTCGGGAAGGCTGTGCCTGCTACCCGCCGGGCCTGCCCCTTCCCCTGCGCCCCTTCCCAAAGCTTTCTGGCCTAAGGATTCGGTTGGCGCTCCCAGTCCCGTTTCCTTTTCCACCCTTTTTGAGGGAAGGCGCCTTTATTTAAATCTTGTACTGGGTTTCCTAAACCAATAAAATCGCAACGGCAGATCTCCCACGTTGGTGCCAAGCAACTTTTATTGATGCTAAATTAATGCCATTTTTCTGGCATGCTAACATGTGGGTTCATTTCCTTTTACCTGTTTGTGCCTCTCCAGATATGGAGGCTTTTACCCTCAGGTTCGCTACCATGTTGGGCAAAGCTACGGCAGAACCACCTCCAGGATGCTGACCGACCCTGAGGTCCGCAAGAGCCCGTGCTCCGTTCTCACACCTTTGAGGAGACCCAAATTCACAGAAGACTTCAGCCGGCAGAAACTCCCTGCACCAGACAGGATGGATCAGGGCCAGTCGTACATCCCAGGATACACAGGTGAGCATCCGAAAGAAAGCTGGGAGGGGGACATGAAGCTGTGGCCCAAGTGGGCAAGGAGGCTCCTTGGGTGTCCAGGATGACTCCTGCTGGCTCTACTGCTCCGACTGGACTAAACAACAATACTGAATCGTGGCACAGTAACACAGTCGAAACTATACAGCTGGCCAAATAATAGAAATTCACAGAAAAAAATTATCCTACCACCAGATCCTTTTACCAAAAAACCCAAACAAACCCTGCTCCAGAGTAGCACTCCAGGGGTGGGTGACTTACCCCAGGGTGGCTTTCTGCACACGGGCAGGGCTTCGCCCCGACTGCCAGCCCCCCATCCCTACCTCCATTTTGCTGGCTTTGTAGGGAGCTCCAGAATGATTGAAAAGGTTGAATTTAGGGTGTTGATTTTCTCCCTTTATTTCCCTCTCTAGGATTTGTACCCTACAGCGGTTGCTTTCCTGTTCCAGGCCAAGACTTCCAGCTCCCTTTGCCAAGGGTGGTTCTTCCCCTGCCTGACCCTCCTCGATGGACCCATCCAGCACCACCGGCAGCTCAGAGAAAAGTCATCCCCTGTCATCCCGGCATCCGGCTGGCCTGCGGGCCAGGGTGGAGGCAGTTTGCAGCCACAGCCAGCTCACAGCTGGTCTCCCCGAAAGGGGAGCAAAGGTTTCTCTGCCACCCGGACATCGCGCTGGTGTGTGGTCAGGAGGAGCGCCGAGGACCTTGCAAGGCTGGCATGTCCTTGGTGTGTGGACAGGGCTGGAGAGGGCCTCCTTGCTGGCCAGGAACTGATCAGGTAGGTGCTCAAAAACAGGCCATAAGGTAGAGGCCAGCTGTTAATGAGCAGACCACAGAACAGAGGCATCTAAACCCTGGGGCAATTCCCATCTGTGACTAAGGTGCAAATAGCAGTCAAGATCTTTGTCCGATCTCAATGGTAGACAGCTATTCCTGATGGGGTTGCCCCCAATGGGTGCAACAGCTTCTGTAAATATTGGATTGGGACTGCTAGGTCTAGCTTACCCCTGAAGTCCAGAGAGAGCCACAATTTCCTTATGAATTTGCCTAGAAGATGAGACCAGCAAGAGCCCTTCTGACAATATTCATTTGCACCTATGGGAAGGAGCATGGGGTGGTTGCTTTTTTGCACTTTAGTCCAAGAAACTTTACTACTTGGAGCTCAAGAAAGATGATTTACTGGCCCGGTCCCTCAACTGGCTTTGTGCCTAACCAGGACTAAAACTCATTTCCCAATGTTTAGCCTGAAGCCTCAACAGCTACAGCAACTGGCTTCCATTGCTTTGAAAGGTAGTTGCGGTTTTCCTGCAG
Organism: Stegonotus admiraltiensis; assembly: GCA_032468215.1. Taxonomy (NCBI): domain Eukaryota; kingdom Metazoa; phylum Chordata; class Lepidosauria; order Squamata; family Colubridae; genus Stegonotus; species Stegonotus admiraltiensis. Next base: position 12,935 of record JANHZT010009531.1, on the reverse strand, counting down.
AAAGTCAGACACAACTGGGGTTTTTTTGTTCTTCCTTTGGCTCTCAGCCGACCAGGACCGAAGGAGTGCCTTTGCCACTGGTAACAGAAACAGTGGATGTCAGGCGGTTTGACCGGACCCCCAAACTGGATCTGCCCAACCTCATTCAGCGAAAAGCTATCTCAGGTAAACTATTGGCAATGGTGAGATAAGAGCATCAAGTCTTCCTCCCCTCACAGGGTGGTCCCTGCTTCTTTAACCAGGGTTATAAAAATGGGATCAGGAAAAGCACATTGAAACACATAGGGCTTTCCTTTCTGAAAAAAACGAAACAAAAACCCACATTGAGCAATGAAAGTTTCTGAGCTAACAGCATGCCGCTCCCTGCCCCAAACCTTCCCCAGATGCCTCAGCCAGTGCCCCCCCCCCCATCATTCAGGAGCTTGCTCCAGCATGCCAATTTGGGCTGAGAAGTGTTGGATAGAACACCTGCATCTGCCTGATGCCCTCCAGGCATGCCAAGTGGTGGCCAGGAGTTCTAAGAGCTGAAGCATAATTTGGGGAAGAGCAAAGAGCTGTTGTGTGCCCAAGGTTACCTTCAGCCCCTTCCGGATTCTCACTAGCCAAGATTGGTTTTAAAAAAGCCACAGCCCCACACCCACCCTTGTTCTGGGCCTAGAAGTCATAAAAAGGTTTGTAGCCACAGCTACTTCTGGTCCTGAGCAGCTCCCTGGAACCTTTCACAGGATATGCTGGATTTATCCCATGCTTCACCTGGATTATGGGAGTCAACTACCTGAACGGAGTGAAAGATGCCATGAACAATTTTGATAGAAACCAGGTAATACTGGGACCAGGTAATACTGGGAGCGGGGTGGGGGTGGGGACGACTGGGCCCACAATTCCCTAAAACAACTCATATAGCTGAGCATCGATGCTGTCTGGAGACAAACTGTTCTCCAGAAATAATTTATCTAGGCAAGACTAACTGGACCAGGGATCCAGCATGACAGTCCTTTCCTCTTGCAACACTACAACTGTGCAGCAAAGCCGGGGTAGGGTGGGGTGTGCTATAGCGTCAAATTTAGCCGATCCCAAAGCAAGCTTTCCTACCTAACACAGTTGTCCTTTCTCAGGAGAGGCTGAGAAACCCCATGTATAGTTTTGGACAGCGCCTGCCCCACACTTACTGGCCCAACACAAAGATCTACAACAGCAAAGGCCTGGTTCCATTCTACACCGGGTTTGTGCCAAGTAAGTGTTGGGACCTGTCAAGCTAAGAATTTCTCCCCATTAGCTCCTCAGGGCAGGTGGGATCTGTTGAATGTAAAGCATTTGCTCCCAGGGCCTCTGGCTACACAGAACTGAACACCCAAGATCAGTTAGCAGCTGCAATTTGGCTCAGGCTGACAGCTGCCTAGTTCTGGTTATGAAACATGATGAGCAAGGAGAGCACCGGCAATGCTTTTTGCCCATCTTCTGGCAAGATCCTTGGTAACCTTTCAAAAGACAGTTCCTGTGACTGCTTCTGCCTGCTGAAGTTTTACTCGCAGAGAAAGAACAATGAAGCCTTTACACCCATTCCCTCTTTTAGCATACCACTCGATCCTACTGTGTTGCCACATGTCAGAAAGAACCAGTTGGAGCACGCAGAGCTGCTGACTTGGGGTTTTTCTTCCCCCCGCAGCTATCCGCGAAAATTATGCCCTAACTTTTGGCAACAGCACTCGGAAAGCTTATTACGATGAAGTACTGCGGAGACAACATACAGGATGAAAATGTTTTTAATGTCCGTACAGCATCAGACAGGTGACATAAAGACGACACAGCACACATAAACAGAGGTCTTGAACAAATAAAAGTTCGTGACACCTTTGAACAGAACAAACAGGTGTGACCCCATCCCCGGTCTAAGCTGCTTCTTCCTCTGCTTCCTCTTCAAACTCACCCTCTTCCTCGGCTGTTGCATCCTGGTACTGCTGGTATTCGGAGACCAGGTCATTCATGTTGCTCTCGGCCTCGGTGAACTCCATCTCATCCATGCCCTCCCCAGTGTACCAATGCAGGAAAGCCTTGCGGCGGAACATAGCCGTGAACTGCTCCGAGATGCGCTTGAAGAGTTCCTGTATGGCAGTGCTGTTGCCAATGAAGGTGGCTGACATCTTAAGGCCACGAGGAGGGATGTCGCAGACAGCGGTCTTCACGTTATTGGGGATCCACTCCACAAAGTAGCTGCTATTCTTGTTCTGGACATTCAGCATCTGCTCATCTACCTCCTTCATCGACATACGCCCACGGAAAACTGCCGCAACCGTGAGGTAGCGCCCATGGCGGGGGTCGCAGGCCGCCATCATGTTCTTGGCATCAAACATCTGCTGGGTGAGCTCAGGCACCGTCAGGGCACGGTACTGCTGGCTCCCCCGACTGGTCAGCGGAGCAAAGCCAGGCATAAAAAAATGTAGCCGAGGAAAGGGGACCATGTTGACTGCCAGCTTGCGCAGGTCAGCATTTAGCTGGCCTGGGAACCGCAGACAAGTGGTCACTCCGCTCATTGTGGCTGACACCAGGTGATTGAGATCGCCATAGGTAGGAGTGGTCAGCTTCAGGGTCCGGAAACAAATATCATACAGGGCCTCATTATCAATACAATAGGTCTCATCTGTGTTCTCCACCAGCTGGTGGACCGAGAGAGTGGCATTGTAGGGCTCAACCACAGTGTCTGACACTTTGGGGGAGGGGACTACGCTAAAAGTGTTCATAATTCTGTCCGGGTACTCTTCACGGATCTTGCTGATCAGGAGTGTCCCCATGCCAGAACCAGTGCCACCCCCCAGGGAATGTGTGAGTTGGAAACCCTGGAGACAGTCGCAGCTTTCAGCTTCTTTCCTTACAACATCGAGCACGGAGTCAACAAGCTCAGCCCCCTCGGTGTAATGGCCCTTGGCCCAGTTGTTGCCTGCTCCACTCTGACCTGCAAGGGTGAGAATGAACACCCATTAGATGAGCCAACATGCTTATCAGAATTGTGCACAAAATCCGTCATTTAGCAGCAGCTACCGGCCCACTTGGATGCCAGGGTTTCAGACCCCCCCTTTGCTAAAGGGTCTGGGTCCCATCCAGTGACGTGGCACCTCTGTACATGGATGCTCCTGGACTGCTTGAGCAGCTCTTTGCACAAGCCTGCCTGCCTGCCTGGCTCCTGAAACGAGGCTCCCTGCAAACGAGCCTCCGCAGGCCTTTTCCCAGTCCTCCGTCTCGAGACAGGCAGCAATTCCGCTGGAACACCCCCTCCCCTCCCCCAAAACACACAGATCGCCAAAGCAAGCGACCGACCCCTGGATTCCCTAACCCCAAGCCTCCAATCCTAATGAGCAAAGGATGAAATGCGCCGCCCCAAAGGGCATCACCCACCGAAGACGAAGTTGTCGGGCCGGAAGATCTGGCCGAAGGGGCCCGAGCGCACCGAGTCCATGGTGCCCGGCTCCAGATCCACCAGCACAGCCCGAGGGACGTACTTGCCGCCTGCGAAGGGAAGGCCAGCTCAGCCGCAACACCCGAAACCCGGCCGGCTCCCCAAGACTACCCGTCCCGTCCCCGTCCCCGTCCCCGTGGGCCCCTTGCGAGCGCCGGCGAGCTCCGAGCCCCCTCGCTCCCGGCACTCGGAGGCACCGCGCCCGCCAGACCCACCGGTGGCCTCGTTGTAATAGACGTTGATGCGTTCTAGCTGGAGGTCGCTGTCGCCGTGGTACGTGCCGGTAGGGTCGATGCCATGCTCGTCCGAGATCACCTCCCAGAACTAAGGGGGGAAAAGCGGGGAGAGCTATGAGAAGGCCTCGCAGGCGGCCTCCCGAGCCCCACCCGGCCTTCTCCGCCTTCTTGGCCGGCTCGGCTGACCTTGGCGCCGATCTGGTTGCCGCACTGGCCTGCCTGCAGATGCACGATCTCCCTCATGGCGTCGGAACCGACGGGCGGGATCGGCCTCTTCTCTCCGGTCCGGGTAACGAGACGAGCAACGCCGACGGCACGACGAATACTAGCTGCGTCAAGGTAACGGACACCTTTATATACGAGGTGCAAGAAAGGGGGCGGAGCTGCGTAGTCGCGCGCGTCCTCTCAATCTCATGCCACCGTGCCCGTCATCCGCCTTGCCGATGGTGATTGGGCGAAAATGCTCAAGCTTGCGCTATTGATTGGATGTTTGAAATGCCAGTCTTAACCGAAAACCTCCCCGCGCTTGAACGTTTTTTTAGCGCGAGGAGGTTCTCCCTCGAATTTTCTATTAGAACGTTACAACGGTCGTCCGAGACTCCTCCTCCTCCTCCTCGCGTTGGTTCTCCGTGCCCCTGCCAAAGGGAAAAAAAACAACCCGAAGGAGCCTCTTCTATTGGGTGATTTGAATGACTGATGGAAACCTCTAATTGGCTGCCGAAAGGAGACGCGTCTCCTAGTAACGGTCGCCCGCGCGAATGTAGGCGCGCGAGAACCTGTTCACTACGGCGACTACGTTAAGAGCGCAAGCTCCCCGCGCGCTGCGTTGTTGGCGCGGTGGTTGCGGTGGACGCCGTAAACAAGCCGCTCCTTAGCAACGGAGCTCCGTTGCTTTAGCAACGCCTCTAGGGCAGCTGACGGCATCCTCCACAATGGAGACCCAGGGCTGTAAACAGACCTCAACCCGAAGCGCTCTGTTTTTTCTGTCCTCAGCTGCTACGGTGAAAGCAGGCCTGCTAGCCCTCCTCTCAAGCCCCATGCTCCCCTTCCCGGGTTCCCCAACTGCATTCCCATCGTCCCCTGCAAAGAAAACGATGAAGGTGCCAGCTGAGCAGAGGCCAAAGCCTGGGCCAGGCGGAACCAGCGGGAGACTGCCAGTGATCAGCGGTCCCTCTGTTCCTTTCAGGATTGATCAGTTATGCACCGTAGTTCAGTTTCCAACTGAAAGGACATATTGACCCGAATCAATCCAACCTTTGCTCTTTGCTTCTGTTAAAGAAGCTGCTTGTACTACCCTGTTTCCCCCAAAATAAGACCTCCCCTGATAATAAGCCCAATCGGGCTTTTGAGCGCATGGCAATAAGGCCAAGTGCTTATTTCAGGGTTCAAAAAAATATAAGACAGGGTCTTGTTTCTGGGGAAATGCAGTATTTTGCTATGATTAGGAATCATTTGTTAGGAATTCATTCTGTAGGAGAATTGTATCCTTTTCTATCTGGCTTCTCGCTTCTGTCATTTGCTTCAGAGCTCGGCACGTCCTTGGAGACAGTTCCCAGGAACATCCTGCTCCAGGGGTGAAATCCAGCAGGTTCTGGAGAACCAGTAGTGGAAATTTTGAGCAGTTTGGAGAACCGGCAGTGGAAATTTTGAGTAGTTCAGAGAACCGGCAAATACCACCTCTGGCTGGCCTCAGAGTAGGGTGGGAATAGAGATTTTAGAATATCCTTCCCCCAGGAGTGGGGAGGGAATGGAGATTTTGCAGTATCCTTCCCCTGCCACACCCACCAAGCCACACCCACAGAACTGGCAGTAAAAAAAAATCGGATTTTTTAAAATTTTATTTTATTTATATGCCACCCTTTTCCAGAGACTCAGGGCGGCTTACAATGCGTTAAGCAATATTTCACCACTGTCCTGCTCCATAGATAAGGGGGGCTGCCTAGGAGCATAAACACACAAGGACAAGGGATACTCTGTAAGATAGCAAAGCAGGGACAGGGGCCTGAAGAAAGAACGCTTTAAAAATCAGGTTGGTGACAAACATTTGCCTCTGATTGGATGAATTTTGTTTTTATCAGCGTAAAATGTATATAATACTCTGAGCCACTCTTGCAGGGTGTGCCTATTCCTTACATGCATTTGTCTATACATACGTTTTGGATAGTTTTGTCACCCAGACTTTTTACTTTGGCCAAATTTTTTTGCAAGCCTCATCTCGAGTCTCACTCTCTTTGGCATCTCAGTGGCTCAGAGAAACTTCTGGGACCTTACACAACTTAATAAAGCTTCATTTTCTGTCCTGCGATGCACTATATGTTACTTTTTAATCCTCACATTAAAATTGCACTAACTTTAAAAGGATAAGAATTTTTCTTTGGAGGGATGCAAAATGCAACATTTTATAACACACTAAGCCAAGCTTCTCACAAGAAACAGGTTCTGTGGCACATGCAGCAAAATCAACGGACTAAGAGGAATTAAAGCATGGTTTAATAGGAAGGGAGTCCCCGCCAGAGGAGCTACTTCGCAGCCCAAGGACTCCGAGGAAAAGTTCATACAGCGCATCAGCCCATCTCCGGGGTGAGTCTCCTATTCCACTTCTTCGTAAATGTGATTGTCACGTCTGTTAAACAATGAGATGGAGAAAGAAAAGCCAGTATGATATGGTGCCTGTTTTTTCACACTCCAGGACATATTTCACACAAAACAAGATCCGTGGATGGGCAGAATAATTTTGCATATTAAGGGACCAGAACAGCATAAAATACTTTCGGCAAAGATTTGCACCAATACAGTGACAGTTCTATCTTCAGTTCCTCTTATAATGGTTCCAAACAAGATATCTGCATGCTGGATTGACATTTCCTTCAAGCTGTCCAACTATACCATCAAGTTCCCTTTCCTGACTAGTTCTACCCAGTTCAGATCCCATTAATGCGGAGGTGAAGCATAGATGCATGGCTTTTTCCTTCTCTTTGCCTTTTAAAGACATGATGGTTTGTACACGTCTAGCCTCTTCCTCCCAACGCCCTGTCTCCTGAAACCTGAGTTTCCCTCCGACCATTTCGGGTCAAGGAGAACATATCTGGGGAAACATTTCCACACAAAACAGCTGATCCAGCCTGCCTGGCTCCCACAGTCCCAGGAAGTGCTAACTCACCCCTGAGGTGTCATCCCAATCTCTGGGGAGCCTCCCATTCCGGCAAGGAAAGAATGGTAAAGAGCATCCTATTAGGGAAGGTGCTAAATAACCAGAACTTCTGCTGAAAGGATCTGGGATGGGAAAGCTGTGAGCTTCCTGTCTCCTCCCCTTGGGCAGCAAGGAGGCAGCTCAGCAGCTGCAAAGAGGCTGGGGGTGACCAGAAGACCACCTCTTTCTTCTGATCAGAGTAACCAGAACTCTAGCTGCTCTAATCATTGGCTACAGGTTCACAGAGATGACATTCAGGCACAAAGCCCCTTTTCTGCTTGGCCTCAGTTGACATGGCCGTGCTACAATTCCCCCAGGCATTAATTACTAGTCCCTTCTAGGCCTCTGCAGGAGGAAGAGCTCAAAAGAGGGAACACTTCTTTCATCCCACAAAACTTACACAGCTGTAGGCTCTGACTCTTCCACATTCACATACTTCTTTGCTGAGGGAGGGCTGAAATACAGATGGATCCTGCTGGATGAGAGCTGTCAACCAGGCACCCAGGTGTCTAAGGTGCCTTCGGGAAGTTGAGACTACAACTTTCTCACTTCTGTTCCTCCTTCCCAGCCCACTGACAAACCTACTGATGGGCAGCTACTGGACATGGAGGCTCTAAGCTGTTGTAGCTAATGCTGCAAAGTCCAGACCCAAACAGGCTCCCCAGGAGCAGAGCACATGGGAAGTTTACCTAGTAGCTCACAGGTACAAGTGTACAGACAGGAAAGGTTTTCTTAAGGGGTCAGGCACATTGACAGAAAATGAAACACTGAACATTTCTCAGTAAAAATGTCGTTTCTTCTACACGAGGTCAGCTCATGTGATCCCTTGTTAAAGGAAGTCCTCAATAGGACAAGCAATGCCTTAGCTGTGGCCTTTTATTGGAGAATTTAAAACTTCATCCCAGGTCCCTCACACTCACCTTGAAAAGGGCTGCACCTTTTCGGGAATTAAGTACTCCCTCTCCATGGGGGTCCTGGAAGCAGAAGGAAATGATTGCAGCAGCCAAGGAGAGAGGGGGACGGACCACGAGGGCTGGGGCTCACCAGGACCTCTGCTCCAGGGCTGGGCTACCTAGAGAGGCCTCTGCCAAAAGGATTCTAAGCCCAGACAAGGAATCTGCTCCCGGCTTTTAAAGAGCAAATACGTTCTGCACAGGGAAAGTGCACCCGCCCCGCCCCACCCCCGCCGCCTTCTTCCT
>JANHZT010009527.1:9013-19326 GCA_032468215.1 Stegonotus admiraltiensis | reverse complement strand
TTTAATTGTTTTTAACATTTGTTATTTGTGTGTTTTTAGTTGGCTGTACACCACCCTGAGTCCTGTGGGAGAAGGGCAGTATAGAAATAAAATAAATAAATAAATAAATAAATAAATAAATGGGGGGTTGATTGCCTGGTAGTCTCTGTCATTTGACGCTGTTGTTTCCCCTCACCCCATGAGCAATTGGGAAAGAATGATAACATGAGGGGGGGGGTTCTGTTTCTGCTGTTTTTCATGTATTGGTTGTCAATTATGTAGAATCGGGGTGATCAAGTGTTTAAAGCTAAAATAGAAGATGCTGGGCAACACATAATTTCCTGTGGAAAGTTAGCAGCAGAAAAGGAATACAACAAAGGAAGGAATATGTGGAAGCAGATACTAGCTTTCTAAAACTCACAAGAATATTGAAATATCAGACATGTGATGTTTTCAGAAAATAGGATTCTAAGGACATGGAAATATATTACTTGTGGAATTCAATTACATTATCCGCAGAACCTTTCAATATAGCTTTTGTTGGGTTGTCCCTTTTAACAGATGGGAACATTTGCTCCCGGTACAGAAGAATATGGTGAATGGAAGAAATTGAAATATCATGGGAGGGAAAAATGTCGGGGGAAAGTTTTCTTCCTTTTGCACTAATTGCTTACCTGGAGTTAGTTGATGAAAAATTATTCAGACTCGCAATGGCCTCCTTTTCAGTTTGAAGAAATAATGCCCATTGTACCATGTTGTACGTCTGATTGTGCCATTCAGCTCAGAAATAAATGTCCTGAAGATTCCTGATCTCTTCCACATGTCAAAGATCTGGCCTAATTGGTAGATATATCTGACATTACAAAATCAGTGGGACCCCGTTTGAAAGTTTGCATTATTTCACAGCTAATAAATTAACCGAAGCTAATGAGTTTGTTTGGAGAGCAAGGAAGGGCAGTATCGCCTTACAACATGATGAAACACAGACGGGACCAGATTGTGTCATTTACGGACATCTTTCTGGCTCACTTCTTCCTTTCTTTTTAATTAGAACAAAAGCAAGTACACATTTAGTGACAAGCAATGCTGCTCCAACAGATGCGTTCCCTCACACAACAGTGTTTTGTTTTAATGGTGCTCATTCTTGACTTTAATTATATTCAAGTGCAACCAAACTGAGATTAACAGTGTGACAGAATTCTAAAAACAAAACAGAAGGGAGAACAAGAAAACACACCCAATTAAAAACAACTGAAACAACAACAAAAAAGAGGCATTCTTTAGAGAGGCTGAGGAGACAACGGATCTAGCCAGCAACACTCTGGGCCCTGTTTCTCACACAGCAATGACAGCATCCTTCAGGGTGCCTGTGTGAGCATCTAAAGCTACATTCCCAGGTAGACTTCAAAAAACAAAAGATTGCCTTCAGGCAAAAGTCTGTCTAAGAGGAAAGAAAGGTGAGGACAGTGAAAAACTTCATTACAGATTGCCATGCTGGCAAAGGTTCAACCACAGTGGACTAAGGGAGACAGATTTGGGCATAATAAGAGATACCAATTCATCAACCACAGAAGTTGCTTCTTCCCTTCCCTTCTTTCACACACTTAAGACTTCTGTTGGTCCTTCTGTTTCAACCATGGCTCCACACTGCTCTCTACTGTTTTTTTGACAGTGCCAATGAGTTGACGCTGAGAAATTTCTTGCAACTATAACTTGAAACGTTTTCCCATCCTCATTTAACTTCCGAATTTATCCCGTCAATTCTAGTTAAAAACAGGACGGAGGGTGATGGGGAGCTGAGACCAGCTGTTCATTTTATTGAAGTGCTGGAGGTTTTTTTTTTCCTTGTAGATATTTTGCAGGTCCTGACTAACAATGCCAGATGTTTGTTAATTTAACAAAGCCTTCTCCATTTCAAACAAGAGGGGAAAAATATTGAATCTTATTCTAGGATAGAGTTCAGATAATGGCTTTTCAAAACCTTCACTCCCACTATAAAAATAAACAGGAGGTGGGATACTTAGGTTTTGCTTCCTTTGGAAAAGAGATTTGTAATGCTTTAGCAATAATTGGCTTTATTCAAAATTGGAGTTTTTCTTTGGCTCTCTTTCTGGATATTTGGCAGATGAGGATTTTATTGTGCAATTGCCCTGCCTCATTTAGAGAACTTTACATGACACCTTCCGTGTTTTCTAACCCAGTTTTCACTCTTTTCTTTTCTTACCATAGGGGGGAATAATCTGTAAATGAAGAAAATGATTCTTTTACAGCCTCATTTACCTTTTAGAAAGCAATCCCCAGGATGCCACTCAAATACTGATTTTGGCCCTAGTCCCAGCCTTAACCTCAACCTCCCTCCAAACAGAATGTTTAAAGGATTCTGTCCTTGGCAAGTTCAAGGAAGGTAGAATGCAATGGCCTGCATTTGGAGTGCCTAGCAGATGTAGAACTGGTAGCCAGGATGAACAGACCAGCTAAAATAATGTATGGGAAAATATTATTCTTTGTAGATCATTCCCTTGGATGCCCCTTTGCCTCAGGTGGGTGGTAGGATTTAGAAATACAGTACTCCTCAGCTACGTAACAAGGCATTCCAACCTTAAGACAATATATAAAACCCACAAATAAAGACTGCAGTATCTGTTACAAGCAGAAGGCAATCCAAGCTTTTTTTGGTCACCACATTATAAAAAAGATGTCGCAACTTTGAGAAAAGTTCAGAGAAGAGCAATTAAGATGATTAAATGCCTGGAGACTAAAACATATGAAGGCTGGTTGCAGGAACTGGGTGTTGGCTAGTCTGGAGAAAAAAAGGTCTAGGAGTGACATGATAGCAGTATTCCAGTTTGCAGGGCTGCCACAAAGAAGGGGTCAACTTATTTTCCAAAGCACCAAAGGGCAGAACAAGAAACAAGGGATGGAAAATAATCAAGGAGAGAAGCAACCTGGAATTAAGGAGAAACTTCCTAACAGTGAGGACAATTACGTAGTGTAACAGCTTAGCCTTCAGACATTGTGGGTGCTTCATCACTGGAGGTTTTTAAGAAGAGACCAGACAGCTATTTGTCTGTCTGAAATGGTATAGAGTCTCTTGCTGAGGAGGAGGTTGGAGTAGAAGACCTCCAAGGTCCCTTCCAGCTCTGTTCTGTTTGAAGCCTTATATTGTTGGGAAAGATGGAAGGAAAGAGAAGAGGAAAGCTAGCAACAAGGTTACATACACAGTTAGAGTGGTGATGAATGCACTCTTTGGAGACTGCAAAGAAGAGATTGGTGAATAGATCACATCTATCTATGTGGTTGCTAGAAATTGAAAAAGACTTGATGGCGTGTCATCTGTAGGCTTGTTAAATTCATATGACTTTAAAGTAAGAATGTTTGGATCGATCTAAATCTACTGCATACCAGTGTTATGCTTTCCATAGTTATTTGATTCGGGCCAAAAAAAAATCCCCAACCCAGTGGTGAAATACTCTGAAGTCTGATACCGGTTCGCTGCGAGCGTGCATGTGCAGTGCATGCCAAACGCATGCTTCACTACCACACAGTGCTGTAAAAGGAGGCTTAAGAAGGTAAGTAGAATAGCGGGGGGGGGACAGCTGTGCCGCACGATTTAGATTTGCTAGAAAGCAGGATTTCCTGCTTTCTAGCGAATGTAAATCGCACAGCACAGCTGATAGTTGGAAATACCGGTTCGTTTGAACTGGTAGCTTTTCATTCCTGCCCCATTTCAACCCTTTTGAAAATCTACAGCCCTTAACATTCTCAATATGCTTTTATACAGCAAGTTCTAAATGAAACTCTCCCTAACATTTACTTTTTAAAATGTAAACAGATAGATAGATAGATAGATAGATAGATAGATAGATAGATAGTAAAGAGAGAGAGAGAGAGAGAGAGAGAGAGAGATTAAAATGTATGTGTGTATATGTGTGTGTTTGTGTAACTTTGTTTTTAAAAAGAATTATTCCTAATAATTGAATGAAAGCTTACCAAATTTAGACTCATTTCTTTCATAAATGTACAGTTTTTTTTAATGAATTTGGTTTAACTCTTTGCTCAAGCCCAGTTTAATCATTTATCCCAGTTTATATGTGCTCATTCGGCTAGATTGTTGGTTAATCTGCTTTAATATTTTTGTTTCTTCTGTTGTTGTTATAGCTGTTATCGCTGTTTGTGTGAAGATGGATGAGCAGTTGGCCCTATTCAATTCTGCCCATGCTTCAGAGCTTTTTTCTGCAAACTGTGTCAATTGTCTGCAAGTGAAATCTGTGTGGATTTCTTCAACAAGCCTATCTTAAAATAACTGCAGGCACAACCTGAACTCGTTAAAAATATTGAGATTTTACAATCAAGTTTCCCAAATGTGATTCTTCCTAATAGGACAACGAAACTGTAGTGGAGAGAGCAAAGATGCCCCCACCCTTTGTGAAAAATCCCAGTAGCAGCAACCTTGAAGTACCTAGGCATTTTTTTTCAAGCAGCATATTAAGTGGAGGCAGTGTCAGTAGCATTTATGGAGAAAGAAGGTCAAAAAAGGCAAGAGGGCAGGGACATCATCATGATCCAAGCCCTGTCTCTTTTATGCATCTGCATCTGCATGACAGTCTTTAAAATCCAGGCTGCAAACTACAAGAGTGTCTGCAGAGTTTTAATTTGATGTCCAGATATTTCGCCACAAAACCCAAACAATGTGTGGCTTGGTGTGCTCAACATTCAGCCTGGCTGCTGCTTTTTAACCCCAAAGAAACAGGAAGCTGAAGATCACAAATGGTTAGGAATGGCCACCGAGGATAAGAACATGAGCTTGGATGCTCCAAATAAGCATGAAAATAAAATAGAAAATTTCTGTTCTTAAATATCCAGGTTTTGGTGTTAATCCAAGAGATGCTTGAGAAACTTGCCCTGAGATCATCATCCTTTTAATAGCTTGCTTGGATCCTGTGTAAATGAGATTAACTTGATAGTCAGTTCCTGGGAAACAGCAGGGAAATGATCATTCCTATCTTTTATCATAAAGCAGAGATGCTACTGCTGAGCACAAGGTTCCTTAGACTAGGGGCAACCAAGTAGTAGCTATGCATTCAGGGCTAATTGGTTAACTGGCATTTTCTCCATTCTTCCTTAAATTGCTTACCTTCCATCCAGAAATGAGGAATAACCAAGCAGCCACTATATAAGCAACAGCTGTTTGAGTCTTATTTTTAAAAGAATTCCCTAAAGAAATGGCAGTAGCCAGTTGAAAGGGAACATTTCAGTAATCTACTGTATTTTGGATTTCTAGGAAGAAACCAGCATAGTGCAGTGGTTGGTATATTAGATTACATAGAGGATAATAGAGGATATTTGAGTTCAAATTTTCACTTATGCCATTGGTAAGCATAAAACCCCCAAGTTGTGATCTGTCGGTCTCATTTATTTAGCAATCTATTGTGAATTTTTGAGGTAGTGTCAGACAAATATCCTGTATTTTTTTAACTATCAGGTCTCACTCAATCTGATGGCAGAGAATTTGCTTTTGAGATGCCTTCTAAAGGAGAAGAGCATTGTGGAACAGTTCATGGCGTTCTTCACTTATTTAATTGAAAGAAAGCAAGATTTGTGTGGAAAGATCCTCTTTTTCACTATCCAATCATCTTTCCAGTGTCTTTAGCCTTCCTGTCTTCCACATGAGACAACTTTTCCCACTAAATATCTTTGAAAGCAGAGCTATTGACACCTGTGGGGATGAACCCTGATCTTGAGGAATTTTGGAGAAAAACCATCCAGATGATATTTTTGCCCACCAATGTGCAGGAGAATTTCATGGAATCAAAGAATCACAGAATTAAGGTTGTTTTAGTCACTGAGTATCCAACCCAACTCAATAGTTCCTCGATAGATGGCTTTAGTGTGCCTAGTTATAATAAAGGTAAAAAGTTCTGCATGCTTCCTTATAATAAGTGTAAAATTATAATGTTGTAAGTCTATTTATCCTTCTCATGGAATAGAAAAATGATATTTCTAGAACTCTTTGGATCATTCGCTTATTCTCCTCTGTAAAAGAGATACCTACTAAATAATGAAAAGACAAAAACTATCTGCTTTACTTGTGTGGTTAGGGTTTTTTTAAAAAAAAAATCCAGGGCAGTAATTTTCACTGGAATTGTGTTACGCAGACAAAGGAAGTTCATCCCTCTCCAATTTGTTGAAGGGCATATCTGCATGCATTTTATGGGTGTGGAAGAAAGCATCCATGAACATCAGTGGAAGAAATTAAGCTAAGTAACTGCAACATACATCCTGGAGAATGGTATTTTCCATGGGATCATAATAGAAAGGCTAAATCATACCTTCCTACAAACTGCTAGCCCAATTACAGTAATATTCCCCCTCCCAGGCCAGTGTAAATTGAAAATAAAACATTTAGATGATAACCATGCAAATAATTCAACACAGTCTTTCTCTTTGAGAGGCATTATGTCCTGTTATTGTATTTTGATTAATATAGGAGAGTAAAAAATGGCTGTAGGATTATGCAAACAAACATTCCTCACACTAAATTAATAGCTACCACTTCTTCCAAGGGTTCTATAATAATTTACTACTGCTTTCTTCCCATTTTGACATATGAGAAATGTATATTTCTTTTACTGGGGATTCTCGTTGGCCAAAGTTCTCATTTGGTGGATAATGCTATGGTCATCGTTCCCATGTCAAATAGCATGACTGGAAGAAATACAGGCATAAAAATGTTGACCGCTTTTTTTCCCATAAGTTCATAAACTGAAGTCTAAATAATTTCCTCCTGGGTTGAACTGGTCATCACATCCACTCAACTTGCTTAAAACCGTTGGCCATATTGGTAGACATTCTCCATGCTGTAATTCCAGAACATTTGGAAGGTGGAGAAGATTGACTGACATCATCACAAATCTTAAGTAGCACAAAAAAGATCAGCTGCTTTGCTGGACAGACTCAACAGCATGCTTTCTAAATGTAAACAAGCAAATCCTTAATAGGCAAAGATGACTGCTTTTATCATCAAAGTAATGCAGAATTTCTTTTTAAAAATGTTAGGGATCCCTTCCTCTCCTCACCTACCATGACATGGATTTTATAAAGATACATAATACCTGAAGTGTTTCCATGGAGCTACCGCCCTTTAATTATCTTCAACCTTTCAGTTCATTTGCCTGCCCACCTTGTCTTGCATTATAACAAGAGGTATGATTAAACTTGTTAATAAAAGATGAGCTCTCCCCATACTAAAGCAGAAAAAACTCTGCAAATAGGCCCAGAATACCTATTTGTTTCTGCTTCTGCATTCCTTCATCATATAAAGAAGGGGTGTCAAATTCAATTTCATTGAAGGCCACATCAAGGTTGTGTTTGACCTCGTGGGCCCGGGTGGATGTGGCTAGGGTGGGCATTGACATCACTCATGTCAGGGGTACCTGTAGTGGCCCAAATGCTCTCCCAGCAAAAATGGGTCAACCTCTGTTTTCGGCTGTGATGGCTTCCTGCAACCCTCTGCCAGTGAAAACGGGGCTCTGTTTTGGATTGGAAGCCCGTTTTTGCTAGCAGAGGCAGCACAGGCTGGTCCTTCACTGTTTCCAGGGCAGCCCCGCGGGCCAGATCTAAGCACCCTGTGGGCCAGATGCTGCCCGCGGGCCTTGAGTTTGACACCCCTGACATAAAGTAAATGCTTTTCTGTGCTTTTCCAAGTATTTCCACACATTGGCATTCTTTTTCATTTTTCATTATGGCAAATGCTTCACTTCTGGTTTTTCCGACTTATTAATTTCGGCCTCCCTTTCCCCCCTCCCCCCCCCCATTTTTTGGCAGTGAAAAATACAAATACTGACTTGGCATTTTCAAAACAGCATCTATTTTTTTTAAAAAAAACGTTCTCTGGTTCTATTGTTAAAAACTTAAACAGAGTCATATTGAAGGAGAATCTTAGGAGGGTCACAGAATAAAAGAGACATTCGATGATTGTATGAAAACTGCAGAGTAACTGAATGAATCCTTTGCATTTGCCTTTACTATAGAAGATAGAGGACAGATAAGCAAGCTTATGCTGACTCCCTCAGGAAAGAAAAAGAAATAGGTAACTTTAGTTAAGCAGAGAAGATATTGTAGGACATCTGAGGAACTATACACCAGCAGAACATCAGCTCCTGATACAACTCATCCAGTGGTGGGATTCAAGTAATTTAACAACCAATTCTCTTCCCTAATGATTTATTTCAACAACCAGTTTGCCAAACTGCTCAGAAAGTTAACAACTGGTTATCCTGAAGTGGTGCAAACTGGCTGAATCCCACCACTGGACTCCTCTGAGAGCTCTCAAAGAACCCATATTTGCCATTTCCAACCTTAAACAGAAAAGAAGTTAAATCTCTGAAAACAGGCTCAGTTCCAAAAAGCCAGTGTGATATGCAACAAAACTGATACCAGTTTTTTACAATGAGCCCAAGAGAAATCTAAAACGTTATAGGTCATCCAACCTCACATCTGATCAAGATAAATGGTTGGAAATCGTTTTGAAAAGGGGAAAAAATTTCTTTAACTTATAGCTTATGTGATTTTCCTTTGCTCTAAAGGAAAATCAGCGCAGATTCTGAAAAGGTAAAACCTCCCTCACGAATCTCCCAGATGCATTTTTGAACATGACAAAAGGCAGCACGTGGGTGGAGACATTGTCAATATTGCATAATTTTATTCTCAAAGAGCCCTTTATAAAATTCATCCTGAAAGACTCTTGAATAAACCAAGCAGAAATGGGATAAAAAGGAGGCACCCTTTCATGGGTTGTGAAGTGTTTAAAAAAAGAAAGTTAAAAAAAAATTGGAATAAGGGACAATGTTCTTAGTGAAGTAAAATAAAAAGCTGAATGCCAGAAGATATTGAGACAGGTGCTTTTTAGAGGCTCTCAATATAAACAATGAGCTGGCCAAATTTGCTGTTGATACCAAACGGTATTAAGTGCAGTAAAAACCCATCTTGATGGCTAAAAGCCCCAGGTGGATCTAACTAATCTGTGTAAATGCCAATCAAATAACAAAGTTGGTTCGGTTTAACCATAAGTGCACAGTGAGGCCACCAACTTCACATGTACATTGATGGGGTTTAAGCTGTCCATCACAAATTAGAGAAGACTTCTAGAAGTTGGAATGAATAGCTCAGTGAAGATCTCATTTCAATATGTGGGAGCAGTGAAAGATTTAGGACAAAGCCGTGAAGATTTTAGAATCTTGCATGTACATTCAAGAATAGATCCTACTGAATCTGATAGGGACCATTCTTGATGGAAAAAGCATGGAACCTGAAATTTAGTTTTTTCTAACTTAGAGATTCCAAATAATAATAATAACAATAATTATGAAAATTCTGGGGCCAAATAAATAAGAGTTAAGCAGTTCTCCCCCTGTTGAGAGATTATTCCAAAGAAGGACTTTTTAATATTACTTTTTAAGAATAAAGAGATCATTAATGATTTTTAAACCGTAATTTCCATATAAAATACACTTGAATCCTGGAAGCATATATACAAATGAAGCCAATTTTGCATTGCAAATTGCACTTCAGTGCATATTTTTCCAATAGAAAGCCTTCTGGAACACATTATTGAATATTCCAAAATACAAGAATGTGTGAATGAATCAAAGGCTTGAAGATATTTAGCTTCTCATTCAAGAAGCTTCTTCAATTGAAGAAGCTCCTTGGATGAAAAGCAAAACATCTCAATGGAAAAACAAAGAAACTCCCGTTGCATTTTGAAAAATCACCTTTGGTTCAACCATGACCTGGATGACTGAGAATCTTCACAGACACAGCGAGGTTGAGCTTTGAGTGGACAGGCCCAGGATCGCACTATTACATATAAACCTTATTATGAATATTCCCCTGGAGATCTTTTAGAGCAAAACAGATTGTCTTTACTTATATCACACGGGGTCTGAGATTAAGAACACCAACAAAGGGTGAGAGATGAGGTGAAGAAAAGTAAGAGTGAGATTTCAGATCTGTGAAGAATGGGATTTGGGATGGGATAAGGGAGAGTTCAAGCAGAAGGCTGAGACTTGCTATGAGCATATGGATTACTTTGGACTAATGGTCTGATTTGGAGATTTATCTGTGATGTCTCTCCACAGTATGTGCAGTAGGGGCTCCAGAAAGAATGCCTGACCTTCCTTCTTTTTATCTAAAAGCCATTGGGGAAAGTTGCAAAGTTCCAAAACAGACCCAATTAGAATGACCTATTGGACGAAATGAAAAAAGGTCTTCTGCAGTCACGACATAAGCCTAAGACTGAAAATCAGGCTTGTCAGATGTTACATCTTTTCTATCCT
>JANHZT010009522.1:35571-52043 GCA_032468215.1 Stegonotus admiraltiensis | reverse complement strand
CTGGGACGGAGCCAAAGTAGGAGTGACCTGAGCTACAGACAGGAATTATTGGCACTCGGTCAAAAAATATTGTATACTCACAAGACTGGGGCACAGCAACACGGGCCGGGTACAGCTAGTGCTACAATAAATTAGATTGATAAATTTAAGGCAGTCTGTGAAACAGAAACAATATTTTGATAACACAGGACTGCTTTTATTTGTGTGTGAGTTAGAAACAGACATTGTGTGCATGTGTGTGTGTGTTATGAGCTGTGGTGAAACATGCTGGCTGGGGAATTTTGGAGTTGAAATCCACATATCTTAAAGTTGCTAAGGTTAGGAAACTGCTCTAGAGCACGCCAATAGATTTAGAAAAACTTTGCAGAAAAACTACTCTTTTCAGTGTAATATTTTGAGCTTGTGATGCTTAATGTACCTTTTAAAAATTTCCCAAGTTCTTCACTCTTCATGAGAGTACTCATTCACCAGTCACATATTCTGAAAGCATTTAATTAAAAGTTTTATTGAATTTAATAGGATTTACCACTTCCACAACATTTAGGTATGTTGTTTCAGGAGCATGTTTTCTATCCAAAAATGTGTAGATTCCTCCCCCATCCCCCACCCATATATAATTGACACTTTGTTTCAAGTAAAATCACTTCTTTGTTTGACTTTTTGGTAATTATCCATCATTACAAACGTTAACTAAAAAAAATGTTTCTGCATGGAACTTTGCTATTACCTGGGACTTTATTTGCTATTATTAAGAGTTTGGAATTATACCATAATAGACATAATGGAATCGGTAACTGACTAGAAATCTTAACTCAAAAGACTTAATGTCATACAGTAGTTAATTTAGCTACAATGTAAAACTAACTTGATATACTATCCCAAATTAAATGATGTTCATAAAAAGAAATGGTGAAAAAAATGAGAATATTAATACTGTGACAATGTAAATCTTTAAAAATAATTAGAGCAGCATATGAACAAATACAAATGCAAAGGGACTAATAACATTGTGCATACCACCAAGCAAATGATTGATTGATTGATTGATTGATTGATTGATTTTAGAATTTCTATGCCGCCCTTCTCCTGAAGGACTCGGGCAGCTCACAACATATAAAACAATATACATATAACAAATCTAAAACCCCTTCCATATTAAAATCCTAAATTAAAACCCTTAAAAATGATATGCATAGGGATTCCTGGAAAGGGACTTTGTTAAATTTTCCCTTCATGACTTTTGAGAATAGAGCATCAGTTCCTGCCTTGGTAAATGTTCTTCTATGAGAAACAGATAATTATAAATATGTACGGGTGGCATAACAGATACTAACAAGATCTCTATAGCAAGGATACAAAAGTTTCATGTCTGTTATTTTGTAGGTTGAAATCAAGCAATCTCTTTTTAACTTCAACAATGGCTGTTTTACATCCAAGAGAATGGATTGAAAACCAAAGTAGGCCAGTTCACAGACTAAACACTTTCAGAAAAAAGTGCTTTTAGCTACCAGGGTGAAGTGGGCCATGTGGGCATATAATGGGCCAAAAATCTAATAACCATGATTTTTCCCATCATGCTTTATACATGCATGCACGCGCGTGTACACACACACATCAGGGGTGAAATCCAGCAGGTTCTGAAAGGTTCTGGAGAACCAGTAGCAGAAATTTTGAGTAGTTCAGAGAACTGGCAAATACCACCTCTGGCTGGCCCCAGAGTGGGGTGAGAATGGAGATTTTGTAATATCCTTCCTCCAGGAGTGCGAGGGAATGGGAATTTTGCAGTATCCTTCCATGGAGTGGGGTGGGGATGGAGATTTTGCAATATCCTTCCCCTGCCACGCCCACCAAACTATGTCCACCAAGCCATACCACGCCCACCAAGCCACACCCACAGAACCTGTAGTAAAAAAAAATTGGATTTCACCACACACACACACACCATGGCTCCCTCTACTTACTGGTAGCAAATGTTGATACTTGTATCTGTACATGTATATTTGCTGCCAGTAATTAGAGGGAGCTATGGTAAATAGATAGGGAGTCATATATATCTGAAGCATCATGGGAAAAATCATACTTTTTAGATTTTTGGTCATTTTATGCATAATTCACACATTTTATTATAATGCTATAGTACATTAATAATTTGAATCTCTGCTTTAGTAAATTTAAGAAATAACTTCATTACATAGAAACACCTGCAATTTAATCTGACATGTTTTAATTTAAACAGTGTTTTCATAAACTAGTGATGAAATAAAATACTTATAGCTGTTACAACTAACTTTGCAAATGAAAGCAGAAAGAAAAAGTTTGGTGGTATGTTTATTTATTTATTTATTTATTTATTAAATTTATATGCCGCCTGTCTCCGAAGACTCAGGGCAGCTCACAATACATTTAAAAAAAACATTCTAAACACATTTAAAAGTTGAAAAACATTAAACACCTTAAAACACATTCACACCATTCATAGCTGGATCTTGCCAGATCGCAAAGCGTTAATGTTAATATAATATTGGGAAAGGCAGAGCTGTTTACTGTTACTGTTTAGCATGGCTCTGTCAGCAGAAAGTGCATCCCATAGCAATATCATTAACCATTGTCTCTGCGATTGCTTATTATTTAATTCAGTGAATTGAGACAAACAGGTGTGAAAATTTCTCTCCCAACTCTGCTTGAGAGATCTGGAGTTACTATTAGAAGCAAGCATATTCATTAGGTTGTACAATGTTCTGTGAAATTAATTCCTTATGCCAAGTCATAACAAGAGTGAGAAAATGCCATTTTTAGAAATGCATCTTTGCTGTCGACACATATCAATGTGCAACCATTCTTCCTTACATCTGTTTTAGTGACTGTCAAGAATCTTTGTTGATTTTGGATGAGAAAAACATACCTGAGTTATATCAAATAGGATTTATTTTTTATTAAGCGGTAGATGAATTGCAGGAGCAACAAATATAAGTGTTTGGCTGTTAGCCATGTGGCCCAGAATGCTTGCCTAGTTAGATATTTGGCACATCCAGCAAAGGTCTTATGTTTCTAAAGTGGTTTCTAGGGCTAGAGAACAAGGTATTAATAACCCTTCTTTTCTGAAACTTGCACTTCTGTTGTAGAAACTAGGTTAACAACTTATTTCTTTAGAAGATAGCAAGGGAAAGCTAGGAAATCAGCTTCTCTGTAGCTAATCAAATGCACAAAATAGCAAAACCTGCTATAAATGTATTCTAGGGTTAAAACAGCAAGATTATAAATGGGTTGTAGATGTTCTTATCTTGATAGATGTTTGAATATGACGTAGCTTCTACAATATGGTCTGATTCCTTAAGAGTTCAAAGAGTTGTTGATAGTTACACAGTATTAACAATAGCAGATTTACAATAGCAGAATTATAGGATCTTTCTGCCTTTCATCATCATCAGATTGACAACAGTGTGACTTTCAAAATTGGAGTCCTTTCGTAAGGCACTAAGTAACTATGCCCCTTTTGTTTATGTGTGATGTCATAAAGCATGCACCAGAGGCATGAGGAGAGTGATAGTTATCCTTTTTGGTGCTGAGTGCCCAAAGCACATGCACATGCACACATGCGCACAAATGCACATGCTTGTGCCCGAATTACCAAAATGCAATGCAAGTGCCCCTTTGTATACACCCCACCTCCACACATGCACCCCGCCTCCAACCCCCATGCCCTGTTTTGGCTTCCAGGTTGGTGCGGATGGCAGAAATGGAGTAGAAAGGTAGGAGATGCTTGGGAGGAACCTGCAGAGATCAGGGAGCACACAGGCGGATGAAATGAAGTAGAAAAGTAGGGCACGCTGGGGGAAACCTCAGAGATCGGGAAAGGCATGGCAGCAGAAATGGACTAGAAAGGTAGGGCACGCTGGAGAGGGAACCTGTGGAGATCAGGGAAGGCCCCGCCCCCGTGCATGTGTGGGAGAGATCCAAAGACCAGCTGGCCGGCGGGAGGCACATGCGCAATGGAGCTGAGCTGGAGTGATGGCTGGCATACTTGCAGAGAGGGCTCTGCGTGCCACCTGTGGCACATATGCCATAGGTTCGCCATCACAGCACTAGGATTTGTATTGGGATGCTGCAGTGTTACTTCATCAATCTGAGCCTTCACCCATGGATGCCAGTATTTTGCAACTAGATCATTAGAGAAGAAAAAAAGGCTTCTTTCTTACCTGTCACTTCAAGTTGCCAAATGATTCACTGCCGGGAGAGGAAGAACATACTTTCTTCTGGTCATACACTATATAGAAACTCTTCCATTCTTACTTCTAATGGTTGGGAAGAAAGATAATTGGTGAACAACCTACATTTTCAGGGCAAAAAAATTTAACAAAAAGATTATTGCCACCTGCTCTTTTATATAATGCCACTGGCATTTAGTCACTAAAATGTTTCTGTGACTTAATCCACTTAAAGAATTAGCCCTGTTTGACATCACTTGTAAGACAGATAATTTTGCGGTCATTATTATATTCTCCTCCCATCAAAAAAAAAAATCTTCATCTCTAACAGAAATAATAATTAGTCCCCATTTTTAGAGTGTCTGGAGGAAGCACTAGAGATTCAGACTAAGAATTTCCCTGTAACGCACCATAATTAGAGTGTGAAGTTAAACAGTGACCTTGATTTCATGTGAGATCATTCTGGTCCTGCATTTAATGGGCTCCTTTTCTTCCCTGGCAACCTAGCCCAGAATCAAAATCTCAGACAGTGAATGAGACAATCTGGGATAGAGAAAGGTTTCTGTGGCTTGTGAGGATGGTTTTCTTTATTCGCTGAGTCACACACCGTTACGCTGGAAGTATTTCATCTCAGCTTCATTGCTTGTTTGTTATTTCTTCCTGTGCCACTGGCTGTCAAGTCTACCACTTGTGGAGGGGGGGAGGGGAGGAAGCAGGTTAGTTTCTTGATTACACTGGGCCAGCTTTGGGCTGCAATAAGTACAACAAAGCTGCCTCTAGGGCAGCTCAGGGTAGATAATTCATCTTTTGATACAGAATCTTTGTATCCCTTTCAGTGGGAGCAAGGAAAGCTTCAAGCGATTGGAAACTTTTAAAAGCCTTTCTTTCTTCTTTTTTCTTACAAGGAATAATCTCAGTTGGCTTAATACAAGGTAACATATATTTTTTATTCTTTAATTAACCAACATTTTTGTAAAAAAAAAAACCTTTTTATTTTTGCAGACTGAAAAGTATCAGTTTATCTTGAAAAATATTCATATGCTGTATAACCCATCTACTCTTTTTTTGAAAAAAAAATCTATCTTTAAACAAATTCATATTGCATAAACATGCATAATGTATACTGTTTTCCCGAAAACAAGACCCTGTCTTAAATTTCTTTTGAACCCTGAAATAAGTGCTTGGCCTTTTTTTCAGGAAGATCTTGTTATTTTGGGGTGCGTGGAGCAAGACCTCTTGCTGTCTTACCTGATTTTCAGCTCTGTCTCCCTAACCCTAACCACAGCAGGGACCAGCTGTGCATGCATTTAAATATTTTTGGGGAGGGATTATTTTTGGGGGGACAGCTTATTTTAGTGCATGTGCTCAAAAGCCCGATTGGGCTTATTATCAGGGGATGTCTTATTTTTGTGGAAACAGGGTAACACATACAAAATAAGTGAAAGGCAATGATAAATTTCAACATATTGTGGACGCCAAAAATTTACCCAATAATTTTTTGTGTGGAAAGGGTGGAGTATTGTTTTCTTCTTCTCAGTCACCATCGTTTTATTTTCTCTTTGGCTGATAACTTTCTTTGAATATATGTGACATTATCAATAGCACCTTCTAGTTTCCTCCCTGGAAAGGTTTACCTGTGCTTCCTCCAATAATTTACAAAGCTGAGTTATCTTGTGTCCATCTGGAATGTCTTCTGCAATAGATAAACTGTAAGCATGCCACGTCAAAAAATAAGGAAAGTGATTGATTGCAGACCACACAATATATGCATGTATTAAAACTTGCAAGATTCTAGAATGCCTTTAATTGTTGACCCAATCTTGGCTAATCCCATAAATGTAAGAATTGTTTGCCTTATATTAGTGCATTTAACTATTGGTTGCCTTAATAGCAACATTTGAGGTGAGCAAAGAACAAATACTACTAAATTTATAGATGCAAAATGGCAGCAAGTTCTTATATTAATCCTATTGCTGCATAGAATCCTAATTTGTCCAATTGAATGGTAGATCGGTGCTTTTCAAATATATTAAAACAAACAAATAGAAGAATAGTCCTTTTGCACTGTGATGCTCCACAGGGATTTATTGTCACACTTCATAGATGTACCAGAATTTTTTGCCTGGATTATTTATTTCAAATATATGATGGATTATACATCTAGAGTGAGAGCTATGCTTATAATTAACCTTCAGAAATGTGTGCATGTGTATGTGCTCTGAGTGCATGTGTGTGTATGTGCAAAATATATTGATAGCAGTTCCCAGACATCTTTTTCCAGTAGCAATATGCAAATACTTTTTGCATCAAGGAAATGTGTTAATTATCAAGTTATTTATTATGTGAAGTTTTATATTCAAGAATAACATTTAATGAGTGTCTACATTTATTTGCATTTGAATAAGTA
Source organism: Stegonotus admiraltiensis (assembly GCA_032468215.1). NCBI lineage: Eukaryota > Metazoa > Chordata > Lepidosauria > Squamata > Colubridae > Stegonotus > Stegonotus admiraltiensis. The sequence goes on along the minus strand of JANHZT010009522.1, from coordinate 45,431 downwards.
AGTATGAAAAATATTTATGAATCTAAATGTCATCTGTCAGCAATACTGCATAGTGAGCTCTGCTTTATATTGATTTGAACTAGAAATGAAGAAGTATGAGTACACAATGGAATGTTATCATATTTATAAAGTTTACCAAAGATAAATTATCATTATCATGTTTGCATCATTTTCATTCACAAATCTTTTTATTGATGACTAGGCATGGATGAAGTTGTTGATTTCATTATTTTTGTCACTTACTTTTCCAATTCTTTATTTCTTCAGTTTGTTTTAATATTGTTGAATTTTTTTAATATACACCAAATCATTTCCATAGAAATTTTTCCAAATATGTACATTTTGTGCTTATGTTTATTCAACAGACTTTTTTTTTTTGCAAATTCTCTTCATATTTACTCTTATTGTTCTGGCTTATATGTTGCTTTATTTCCAAAAACATTGATTTGTGTAATTGAACAAACATAAAATGTGGGGAAATTATTACTATTACTCAAGACATTCATTCTTCTTAAGCAAACTGAATCCCAAATTATGAGAAATGTGAATCCTAAAGAATAACCCTGATCCTCTTAAAAAATAAACTGAGAAACACTCATACTTCATATTAAAACTGATACTTCTACTGTGGATAAGTAATAGGAAGAATCACCATTTAAGGCCCCATTTTGAGTTTCCATGACCATGACATATCAGTGACATTTTTTTAGTAGATCACTACTTTTGATTGGTGCAATTTTTTAAGTACTTAAAAATAAAATTGCTTAAAAATAATCTAACTTCTCCAGTATAATTCATACACCTGTTTTGAACAACAAAAGGTTGAAAGCTTTGGACATATCCTTTCCAATAAATTCATTTTCTGAGGCAGTCCTTGAAGTCCTATGTTTTATAAATTAAAACTTGATCACAAACAAGTTGTCAGTTTATACTACAAACTATGACATCCTTTCCCTTTTTCTAACCTTGTGTATCTGTATAAAACAGAAAGGGATAATGGGGATAAAAAAAAAACAACAGCAACTAAATAACCTTTCTCACATACTAATTAATACTAGTCTCATATCATACTATTAAATTATTAATATATACTAATTTCTATTAGTCTCCTGTCACATGATTTAACAATCAAGCCTTAAAGTTACCTTAAAGCCTTCAGAACATCTATTTTCTGAAGTTGCCATGGAGGAAAAGAAAATCTGAAGCTGCAAAGTCATAATTAGGGTAGAACATGGAATGTAACAAGGATGAACAAGGAAAAGCTCAACACAATGGAAGATGAAATGGATCTTTCAAGATCTCTACTACACTGAGATTTTGGGTATAAGAGAATTGTAATGGACTGGAAACATAGATTATGCTGTTTAATATTCAGAACAAAGAAGAAACCATACTGCTCTCATATTCAAACAGAATAGTAAAGACTAGGATACAATGCAGTTAACAATTGAGTAATAGCAATTAAATTTCATGACCAAGTTCTTTCATGTGAGGGTTATCTATATTAATAGTCCAGTTACTGATGTAGAAGAAGTGCAGGTTGGCAAATTTTATCATCAAGTCCAATTTGAAGTAGACCTTAGCAAATATGTTTGTAAAGGATAATATCAGAAATTGCTTTGAAGTCCTGAACCTCATTCAGAAGGAAATCAGGGATTATTGGATGAAAATAAAAAGAGACTATGAAAGATGACAAATAGGAGCAGATTGAATATCAGATTAAACAGTTGAAATTGACAAGAAAACAAGAGAAGACAAAGTCAAGAAAGACAAAGTTCTCAGAAATGTGTAATTACACAGGGAAAAACAGTGTATTCCAAAAGATTTTTGAACAGATACTATAAATAAGATACTTCAAATTAGATCAAAGGCAAATATTGAAGTTCTGTATAGTTGCAATCTATCAAGAAATATGACACAGATTAATACTTGCTAGGCAGGTGCGGGTTTCAAACCCTGTCGCTACCGGTTTGCTTGTGGGTGCGTGCGTGCGGTGCTTCTTTGCATGCACAGAAGCTTCTGCACGTGCGCAGAAGCGTCTGGGCAGGTGGGCAGAGTGTCCCGCCACCACTGCTACCGGTTCGTCTGACCAGGGTGAACTGGTAGCAACTCATCACTGTTGCTAGGGTAGCAATGAAAGTCTTGGAAAAGATATTCAGATGTTGTGATGTGCCTATATCTACAAATATCAGAAATATGTGGGAAATAGTTTCCTGTGAAATTTTATGGAAGTGGATTTTGGTGTTTGAAATATTATTTTAAAAAATAAAGTTCTAGTTCTTTATAATATTGATAAAAGTGTAAGGAAGGTGAAGAAAAGGACAACTAGCAACAAACAGACTGAATTACAGTAGCTTGTTGTACTATTGGAAGACCTGAAAAGCTAAGTTCGGACCAAATCATATTGGAAGTAATCAGGGATGATTGCTTAGTGGCAACATCAATTTGATGGCACAAAATAAATAAATAAATTATTAATATATATTAACCTTCAAATCATCTTGTTTAACAAAATTGACCAAAGATTTAAAGAGTAATAGTAATTTAAAGAGTAAAGTAATAAAATACTTGTTGAATTACAGAAAGACTAAAGTAGACAATGATAAATTGGGTTTCTCATTCTGAGATCTTCTTTCTCAATAATGTAAACTCATACTGACATGTCAAAGAATTTTCTAGATTCCAGGAATGTTCTTTGTGTTTTACTGATCTAATTGCAGACATATAAAAAAGACCTTTGTTCACGTTCTGTAGCTACCAGCTTGGGTTCCACATAATACTAACAAGTAAAATTAACAATTGAATCATAATTATATAGACTATAATATCTTCTAAATACCTGTGGTTGTCCTAAATTGGAGCTTCCTATAGAAGAAATGAATTAACAATTAAGCATTAAACAAATGATAAAATGTATTGAGAGGCAAAGCATGAGATGTGCACTTTCCCCGTGAGATTTTATTTCCTAAAATCTGACAGGATTTCAATTTACAAAAATTTGAATTCTTTCATCTGCCAAAAAGCATCTGCATGTGTTTCTTTGTTTCCTATGTTAAATCAGCACTAAAGTAAGAAATGAATTTATTTTGAAAATATTTTGTGTTTGCTGAAGGCAGTTTTTATGGTCATCATAATGAGAACATAATTAAAAGAATAAAATACAGTATGTGTTTGTAAACTTTTTGGAGCAGCTGTTTTTGGAGCAGCTTACTGTATAGAAAGATTCTACTTAAGCAATTTGAGTTTAGATTTCTATTCAGTTTTAATAAAGGCTGTTTTCATTGAGGATACTTTTAAAATATTTACTATTTGTTAAAACAACAACTCACAAGAAACAATGAGAGGAAGGACACACCCACATTCCTTAGAGAGTAGGAGTCACAGAAGAGCAAAATATGCAGTGTCTTTTATTCATGGTGAATCACCCATGTACAATCATGCAAATACTTAGTTCACATGTCCCTAAAATCAGGTATAAAATCCTTTTACAGGCATATTGGTCATTAAATGTGGTTTAAATTGAATAGGACATCGGAAGATCTCCAGGAATCAGAAAACTGAAATACAGCTAGCAACACAGTTATTATTATTATTATTATTATTTTGTAAAAAGTTTTTTATTATTTTTTAAAAACATAAACATAAAATACATCTTTCAAGAATGAAGCATTTGATCCGGTCATAGATGGTACAATCGCATATCCCTTTTAATCAAGCTCCTACTCAAATCTCCACCACTTCATCTTTTACCATAAACACCAAAACATAAATTTTTCCCTCAATTATAATATCTTAATCTAACATTTAGTATTCTATTATTTCACCATAAATCTTAATTTCCAAATAACCCAACTCAATATTTAATTACAATTATTTACCCTAAAATCTATCTATATGTCCATCCCATAACCGATTACCTTGAAGCTTTAAATCCTAATCTCTTTAAACTAACACCAATAATAAGATTGTGATAATGAAATGACTTTGTGTATATGAAGAATGTAATATGTGATAAGACTAAGAAATTTTGGTGTTAGTGCAACACAGTTATTTTTGAATTGCAATATATCCATCTTTGCTATCATAAAACATAGTTTAGAAGGACAGTCATTATTTTCCAACTGCTGGATTTGATTCAGATGGTATCTTAGGAAATCAAGTTACTGCATTTCCTTGGTCTATGTACTGTATTATATAATATTGTACAATAATTTATTTGCTATATATTAATGCATTGTAATCAAATGACATGAATGATGCATACTGAAATTTAGTAATCTGCAATGATGGTATAAGGAATCTGTTGTTACCCATTTGTTCTTGAATATTATCCAAGGCATATGTTCTAATGTTTATTTATGATATTTAAGTTACAGTACAGGTAGTCCTCAACTTGCAACCAGTCCTTTAATGACAATTCAAAGTTACAATGGATTAAAAAAAAACAGTATTTACCGCCCATCCACAGAATTACAACTGCTGCTCTCCCCACCCCAATTATTTATTAATTAAGCACCCCAATTGCTTAACGCATTTTAAGCCGCCCTGAGTCTCTGGAGAAGGGCGGCATATAAATTAAATAAAAATAATTTTAAAAAAAATGTGATGGCATTTCAGGCTCTTGGCAACCAGCTTGCATTCATGACCAGTTGCAGCACCCTGAAGTCACATGACTGTGATTTGTGACTTCAGCAAAAAAAATACCACTTCGGAAGAAAAGTTTTGTTTAATAACCACATGATTTGCTTAATGACCAAGTGACTCACTTAATGACTGTGGTGACTCACTTTATAACAATTGTATAAAAATTGAGTCCAGTCACATGGTGCCTTGAGTTACAATTGCAATGAATTACAACTCAAATTCCAGGTTCCATGGTGCTCATAAGTATTCAAACATCATAAAATAACTTGTTACTTCATTCTTTGCAAAGAATAACAGAATAACAAAGTTGGAAGAGACCTTGGGGGTCATCTAGTCCAACCTCATGCTCAGGCAGGAAACACTATACCATTTCAGATAAAGAGTCTTGTGAGGCAAGATAATCTCAATCTAAGGGAGCCAGTCTGATCCAGTAGTAAAGATACTAGACTAGGTATGCGGGAACTGAAATTCTAGACCTGCCTTAGGCACAGACACGAGTTAGATGGTTTAAGCTGGACATTGTTTCTTAATTCTAGGAAGAAAGCAGTGGCTAACCACTTAACTTTCAAGTTAAGAACTGTTAAGATTCTCTTTATGACTTCACTTTTACAGTTGGTTATAAAGACACCAATTCTTAGTTATTGCCTTTACATACATCTGTACATGCATCTCAACAATACCCTTTCATTAATGGAAAGGGTGCCACATAGGAATACATAGTAATTTAGATAATTGTTTAACTCCCTGCACTTCTGCATCAATGCCTCCAACACTGTGGGATGGCACAGTGGCTTGGTGGTTAAGACGCTGAGCTTGTTGGCTGGAAAACTGGCAGCCCAGGTTCGAGTCCCAAGCTCCAGGTGACAGGGTGAGCTCCCATTTCTTGCTCCAGCTCCTGCCACAAAAGTTTGAAATGTGCATGCAAATGTGAGTTGATAAATAGGTATCACTTTGGTGGGAAGGTAAAAGTGGTCCATGACATCCTGCTGGCCACATGACCACAGAAATGTCTTCCAACAGCACTAGCTCAATAGCTTTGAAATGGAAATGAGCACCGCCCCTTATAGTCAGCAATGATTAGTCACTAGTGGGATAAAATCCGTAGAGACTCCTCTTACTTTTTGCCAACAAGTATCAACTTGGAAATTTTTATACCCCCTAATATTTAGATCTTTTGCTTCTCTAGCTAGGTCTGAAAATTTGTACTAATTTATTTTCTTTGTAACCTTATGTACAGTATTCCCATTTTTATCTCTTTTTTTTGTATCTGACAGTTGGCTTTATGCTGTAATCAATGTTTAATGTCAAATTTTTGAAATAGCCAAATGTGTTTCACCAGTAGATAGAAGTGTTTTTCTTTAATTTTCATTTTTTTAAAACTACCATTAAATTGATACATAGAAATATTTCATAGAGAAGGTAAATATTTAGAAACAGAGAATACAAAACAAATCCAAGAAATAAATACTTTGTATTTTAGGCTGCTACTTTCCATTCCATGAAAAGTATTGGGATTTTCACTTTCTGCCTGGAGACACTAAACCAAGGATATACAATCCTGACCTTTAAATTGCATATTGTGGACTATATCTGAGAAAAGAGTTAAGGGCAGAGAAAATTGGATATGTTGTTGTGGATGAGGTAAATAGATTAATTTAAATTCAGTAGCACTAAATTAACTAAATACAATTAAAATAATTAGTGATGCCCCCCAAGATTTACCCTTGTTTACTTCTATCACATAAAATAATAAATTGACACCAGATTTTGAAGATATTTGGTGAGCACTCCTTGTGGGCTCACATGAATCTTAAGACTGTAGATTGCACACATATGTGCTAAATTCTGCAAAGTGGTTGAATGAAGCCAGTAAATGCCTGAATATTCAATCATACGTACTATGTGATGGGTCAAAAGTACATGAAAATAAAAGTAGCATCCTGCTGAAATAGACTGTCCATTCTGACAGTGGTCAGCAAACTGCTTAGAAATGTCCACTGGTGAATTGCAAAACTGAATTAAACATTTTGGAAAACATTACTTCTTCTTTTATTCTGTCCTGATTCTTTGAGAGCTTTATTTCATTGCATAATCTCTGGCTTTATATTTTAGGAATTATAAAATAGCATCTCTTTGCCACTTCTCTCACACATAATTTTGTATACTTTGAATCATCTTTCATCTCTATTATCTAGTTTATAGACCAAAAAGCCCCCAATGCCACAATCTCTCCTTAACGAAAAAGTTAAAAGAAAATTCTTAGGCTTAGTTGTCCTCCTCTGAAACTTCTCTGGGTTTACTACATCCTTTTTCATGTGTGGTGATCAGAACTGCACATACTATTCCAGATGTAGTCATACTAGTGGTGGCTTGTCCCCGGTTCGGTCCAGTTCTATAGAACCAGTAGTAAAACCAGTGGGAGGCTCCACCCACCTGCCATGATGTCATCATGGGTGATCTGCACATGTGTAGAAGCTTCTGTGCGCACGCGAGTGAAGCGAGCACACACGTGCATGAGTGAAACAAGCCGGTAGTAAAATTAAGTAGAACCCACCCCTGAGTCATACCAGTAATTTACTTAAGGGCATTCTGATACTGACATCTCTATTTTCAATATTTCCTATTATTCATAACATCCTGTTGGCATTTTTTATGGCAGATACATACTGTGCTGACACCTTCACTGGCCTGTTTACCATTATGCCAAGATCTCTTTCCTCATCATTCAACACTATATCTTTTCCCTATTACTTGGCATGAGTAGTTAGAATTTTTGGCACCAATATATATCACTTTACACTTGCTATGTTAAAAAAAATCAGCTAATTTCAATCATATTTAAAGTTAACATTAAAAAAAATACTTAGCTTATAAACAATGGTCTAAACCTTAAATACAGAAACACATAAAAGTGACACCCAGACAATACATTTAGTATTATTTGTTTTTACACTTTCTGGTTGCTTCTCTATCTGTAAAATGCTCTTGCCATGTACCACAGTAATCAACTTAGTTCAGAATAAATGTAACTGTATAAATCATATTGTGTAATAGAAAGTATAAGAATTAGGTTGTTACAAGTAATGAACATAGGATTCAATAACCTAAAAAGACTCAAATTGGTTGAGGAAATGCATTAGCAATTGCTGATTCTGGCAAGTTCCAGTAAAGAATCAATTGGGCCTAAAATTATATATGCTGATTTACATTATTCTTTCATAGGGAATGCTTTTAGAACCCTATGTGAACTTCTTCTGAACTTTTTGATTGTATCATAAACATCAAATAAAATACACTGATTTACTTCATTTCATTTAGGGAAATATAGGCCTGCATCAATGAGTTAGACAGCACTTTAATTGCCACTAATATTGAAGAACCAGAATTAAAACAGATGGAACATAGAAGGTATCGGAAGTAAATGTGGAAATGCAACACAAATGAAGAAAGTTAGCAGATCATTAGAGGTTTTAAATGCCTCCTACATCTAACTTCACTGAACTGTTAGATTTCATTGGCCTCCAAGTTAATGTGAAATTGCTTCTATGTCCCAATATCTTGGAACTAATTACACGTCCCATGATCAATTAGCCTATAGTACAATCACGTTGATTGCACTATAGATACACTATACATACACATGCACACTTGAAAGACTAGCCAAATAGTATAGCTTGAAAGTATAAACTTGAAAGTATAGCCTTTCAAGTATACACTTGAAAGTATAGCCAAATAGGGTGGAATTTCTTTTACGTATCTATGTAGTTTGAGTGAGAAGTCTTTCATAGCCCCCCAATTTTAAGTTTGCAGTTCTATTATAGGTAATATCAAGGAAATAATATATTTCCTCACCTGGAATATTATGTAATATAATATATATTTATATTTATATAATTTTATAATTTATAATGTAATATTTAAAATATAATTATATAATAATATAATATAATATATACAACCAGTATATTTCCACACCTGGAATGTTGCATCCAATTTAGATCACCATATTACGGAAAAAAAAAGATGTTGAAAAAAGTGCAGAGGAGAGCAACTAAGATGATTAAAGGCCTGAAGACTAAGACATATGAAGAATGTTTTCAGGAACTGAATATGGCTAGTCTAGAAAAAAAAAAAAGGACTGGGGTGATATGATAGCAGAATTCCAGTATTTGATGGGTTGCCATAAAGAAGAAGGGTTAATTTATTTTCCAAAGCACCAGAAGGCAAAACAAGAAACTAATCAAAGAGAGAAGCAACCTGGAATTAAGGAGAAAGTTCCTAATAGTGAAAACCAGTGTTGCTACTGGTTCGGGTGAACCAGTAGCAGCAGTGGCGGGAGGCTCCACCCACCCACCCAAAGGTCATCAAATACGCTCTTTTCATGCAAGCGAACTGGTAGCAAAGGTAAGTGAAACCCACCCCTAGTGAGAACAATTAACCAGTGGAACAGCTTGCCTACAGAAGTGGTAGGTGCTTCATCACTGGAGGTTTTTAAGAAAAGATTGAACAGCCACTTGTCTCAAATTGTATAGAGCTTCCTGCTTGAGCAGGGTTGCGCTAGAAGAACTCCAAGGTCCCTTCCAACTCTATTCTGATTGTCTGATTGTATTGTTTTTTTTTGTGAATATCATATTTTATTGGTGGGTACAAAATGTATGGGGCTGAAGCAAGTATAGAATAAGGATCTTTAAATTAAACTGTTAACTGCATGCAGCTAACTTTTAATTTATTTTATTAAAGTCTTGGTTCATAAGGGGAAGTCAACTATCTGCCGTCCTTGGTGAAGGCCAAGATAGAATTGAATAATGGGGGACAAAGAGTACAGAAGTTACTGATATACATTTTTTAGAATAAAAAAAAAAATCCTTCCTGATGGATTTGAGCTAGGATGAAATCAGCAACAAATAGCAATCAACCAAGTTTTCATTTGTTCATTAGCTGATTTTTAAAACATGTATCTACTGTATGTTTATCCTTATGTTCTAGCAGCTTTTTCAAAAACTTCTTGTTCCCAGTTGCTAGATTACTTTTTTCAGAGTTTCAGTGAAATACAGCATATTAAAGGTAAAGGTAAAGGTTCCCCTCGCACATACGTGCTAGTCGTTCCCAACTCTAGGGAGTGGTGCTAATCTCTGTTTCAAAGCCAAAGACCCAGGGCTGTCTGAAGATGTCTCCATGGTCATGTGGCCGGCATGACTAAATGACAAAGGCGCATG
>JANHZT010009522.1:4165-20318 GCA_032468215.1 Stegonotus admiraltiensis | reverse complement strand
CTCTCCCCCTGGGGGTCGCCAGCCGACATTGCTTGGCTGACGGCACCCTAAGGAGGCCCTCTCTGTGCGACCGAACCCATCTGTGGGAGGTCATTGGCGGCAGAAGACGGTCTCGCAAATAACCAGGCCCCAAGCCATGGACCTCCATTTTCCCCAAACCTTCATGTCCACTCCTAGTCATCAAAGATTTATCAATCTGGCTTAGATGCACACACCAACAAAAGGTTGTCCATAGTACTTTGCTCTCTTAATTCCTATTAATGTATTCTATCATACAACTGATCTATCTCAAAGAAGATTCAAATTACTTAGGGAGATAAACTATATCATTTTTGTTGCACAATGCCTTTTAAAAATAAACACTTATTGTCAAATATATTCACATCCGTTTAAATTTTATTCCCATAATGGCTTTTAATTTTTATTTCCTTCTCTGAGCTGACATAATGGAAGTGTGGGTGGGTTATTTTTTATTTTAATATAAACACCCTGCTATTAAAGCTGCATATGTTATTTTCCTTCTGAGAGTTTATGAGGACCAGTATATCACTCTGATTCAACAGATTTGTTTTGCTTAATAGAGTTCCACTACATTATCCTGTGTAATTTTAGAGGAAGAATAAAATATTTACTGTTTACTTGTTCTTTCTGTATGCTGTAATTTATATATTTTATGCCAAATAAGTTACTTTGTTTATTCTTTCAACTGTAGTTGTTTAAAAAGTAAGCAGAATCACAAATATGATAGAGTTCTGTTTGAAGCAAGTAAAAAGAAAAAAAGAAGAAAACATGTTCAAACTCTAGTGAAATGTATAATGTTGCTTTTAAAATAAACAAGTGGATTGTGGATTTTATTGTTGCTCTTATTGTTTCTACGCTTTTCTTCCTAAGGGCTGTTTACATTGGAATTTAACTATATTAAAACAAAATAATAGATTAAAATGAACAAAAATGTATTGAAACTATTTGCAACAATTGAATGTTACTAAATCAGACTGCAAAGCAAGGTTTTGAAGATTCTCTCCATGAAAATAACTAAGGTATTTACAAGGATTATGTTTCATAATCCAGAAACATATAGCACAAAAATATGATTATGAGCTCTATCATCATTATTTATTTATTATTTTATTTTATTTTATTTTATTTTATTTTATTTTATTTTATTTTATTTTATTTTATTTTATTTTATTTTATTATTTTATTATTTTATTATTTTATTTTATTTTATTTGTTAGTTAGTTAGATTTTTATACTGCCCTTCTCCGACAGGACTCAGGGCGGTGAACAGCCAGAGTAAAAACATAACATACAAAATTTAAAATAATTTAAAAAGATATTAAATAATTTTGGCCCACAATTTAAAAACACCCCAATAAAACCAAATCACAATTAAAACCAAAAAGATGGGATTAAGCCAACCTGGCTAGATGAAATAAGTGAGTTTTAAGGGCCCGGTGAAAAGTCAGAAGGTCTGGGATCATACAAATCTCTGGGGGCAGATCATTCTAGAGGGTGGGTGCCACCACAGAGAAGGGTCTCCCCATGGGGGTCGCCAGCCAACATTTTCTGGCTGACAGCACCCTGAGGAACCCCTCTCTGTGTGAGTGTACTGGCCAGTGGGAGGCTATTGGCGGCAGAAGGCGGTCTCATAGATACCCAGGCCCTAAGCCATGGAGTGCTTTAAAGGAGCCTGTGGAGGTTCTGAAGGCCCTGGCTGAATCCCTGCCTCTGGCACCACATCTTCTTTAGCCTCCACGCTGTCCAACTCGAATGCTGGCTGCACAGGCTGCTAGCGCAGCACCACACCAGCCTCCTTATTTTTCTCTTTTTTTTTCTGAAGAATTATAATTTATTTATTTATAATTGGTAATAGCTCAGTGGCTTAGTGATGCTAGAGAAGGTCTATACTCAGATGATTCAGGTTCTAGCACCACATGATGGAGAGAGCACCTGTCACTTGCCTCAGTTTCTGCCAACCTAGCAGTTTGAAAGCACGTCGTCGGAATCAGCAACAATCCATGCAGGCCGCTGGCGGGCCACAACACCTATTTCCCCCAGAAGCCTGGCAGTGGATTGACCTGAGAGAAAGAGTGACTGGCTCAAAGACACTCAGCAGGCAAGACTAGAACTCCCAGTCACCTGGTTTGTAGCCTTGAGTCTTAAAGAAACTGGCTCTTCAGTGTTTTAAAATGTTGGATGTGAATTAGGGATGACACTTGAGGGATTTTGAAATAATGATATCTTCAGTTGTGTGCCTTTGCTTAAGCTATGAAAAACTGTCATTAGGTCTTCAATTGATCACCCCCTACAGACTGAAGTTGACACGCTACAGATTCTATTTTCATCTTTGTATTATCTTCTGCTGCAGATATTATCTTTTCCTTTTCACATTTTTATTATGTTATAAAGCATTATAAAATACAGAGTACAAAAGCAAATAAGAGGACAGTGAGGGGGAAGGGGGAAGGGGAAAGAAAAGTTTTAGTGACCAAAGTTACAATGGCACTGAAAGATGTGATTTATGACCATTTTTCACACTTAACAACCTTTGCAGAATCCTCAGGGTCACATGATTTACATATGGGTGCTTGGCAACTGGTTTATTCTTATAACCGTTGCTGTGTTCTGGGGTCATGTGATCCCCTTGTACAAGCGATGGATGGAAACTAATCAAGGAGAGACTCAAACTAGAACTAAGAAGAAATTTCTTGATTGTGAGAACAATTAACCAGTGGTACAGCTTTCCACTAGAAGTTATGGATGCTCCAACACTGGAAGTTTTTAAGAAGAGATTGGACTGCCATTTGTCAGAAATGATGTAGGGTCTCCTGCTTGGGTGGGGGGTTGGACTAGATGACCTACAAGGTCCCTTCCAACTCTGTTAATCTGTTAAAGTGAGGAAGGATAGGGAAAGAAAAAGAAACATTGACTTCCGACTCTCTCTGTTACAATAGAATAAGGCATTAACAACAGATCACAACTTTTTGTTTTACCATAATAGTATGAACCAGTCATTTCTATAAAGATCTATCAATCTAATCTGTAAAACCCAAAATCAAAGTTTCATTCTTTTCCACATCAAGCCCGAAGTTCAGAAACAGTTACCATGTGGAAAGAAAAGTACTTATATTCTTTTCTTTAAGCAATGTATTCAATTTTGCCATTTCAGCCAACTCCATCAGCTTCTGCAACCATTCTTCCATAGTAGGAATCGAAGTGTCCTTCTATTTTTGCCCATACAGTCTTGCTGCTGTCAACATATTTAGTAACAGGTATCTGCTGAGGAGATGATGCCTAAAATTTGGGCCTGTCCAAATGATTTGATAAGATGCTCCTTCGGTTCTCCTCGTTGAACTCACAATGGACTGAATCAACAAAGAAGCTGCTTGAAGCCCTGATGCAATTACTTTGAAAGCAGGCTCACCAAATCTTTAATTATCCTTGCTGTTTCCCAGTTTAAAAAATCAAATCCAAAAGGGACAAATTGTTTGCTCACAACTCTACTAAAATAACTAATGAAACAACGTCCTTAGTTTGATTCTGGCCTTTTGGAGATTATTTGGAGTGTTGCTGTGTGTAGTAGGGATTTTGTAGCCATGTTGCTTTATGAACACTGCAGCATGTGTTTTGTATTTAGGAGTAAATTATTTTGATTTCTTTGAAACAGTTTGATAAATTGTGTAATAAACACTGACAGCAAAGCAATCACAATAACTCACATGGAAGCTTATATTGTTGAAAAATGTCTGACTGAACTATTGGTTGTGGTGAAACAGGAAGGAGTATATAAAACAGGTTAATACACAATTACAATGTAAGTGAACTGCAAATTTGTAATTTGATCAAATCATGAGCCCAAAATATATATTTTAGAAGGAGTGGGTGGGGGCTGATAAAATTTTTAAGTGTCAGATGTTGGTAAGCTAAAACACTGCTGTTAGGGATAAATAAATACATATCAGTAAAGGGTCATCAAGCTGTGTCTCACTTCTTTTATTGGTGACAAGGTTTCCTGTCATTCTGAGTCATGAATCACTCAAAAAATACACAAAAATTTCCAAGGTAATATTAATATAGCTTTGATACCCGGAGAAGCTTCTTCAAACTTGCACTTGGTATTTAGGAAGAAAATAATGGATCCTGGCCCTGAAAACAGTGAAGTATTAAAACACAGTATTTATTACAGCTATTTTAATTAAACATTTCTGAAGAGTAGTATGCAAAGTACTAGAAATAAAAGTCATCGTTGTCTATGGAGATTCTCAGTCATCCAGGTCATTGTTGTCCCAAAGGTGCTTTTTTCAAGAGGCAACTGGACTTTCTGGTTTTTTTCTTTGAAGCAGTTTTGCTTTCATCCAAGAAGCTCTGAACCGAAGAAGCTCCTTGGATGAGAAGTGAAACATCTTCAAAGAAAATCAAGAAAGTCCAGTTGTCTCTTGAGAAAAGCACATTTGGGACAAAAGTCACCGTTGCATTACAATGTAACTAAGGATAAATTGACTAACTCTATCTATTATCTAATATGGAGCTGCTAGTTTTTAAATTGTCCTGCCTAATCCCAACCCCTATCAATCTGCAGAAATTATGAAATACTTTAGTGGGGATGGAGTGCCACATATCCTGGTTTATTTGTAGCTTATTGCTCTGATTAATTACCTTCAGAATTCTAGAGCCCAAGACAAATGTCAAGATCTCCTTAAACCAAACCTGCCTGGAAGGCACCAAACCAGATTATTCAAAATATTAATTTATCATCTTGAATTTTTTTCCTTGGAAGTACTCGCGTGTCCTAGAATACCCTTGATTTTGTCTTAAATATGCTGTCACGCTGTCAAATGATCAGCATTTCTGATCAGATAATCATCTTGTAAGTATCTTTAGAGATTAAGATTCCTGATAAGTTTGGTAGGCTGGATAAGTCTGAGTTAATAATGTCCTTCTTTTGTTCTATTTAAGTGCCAAATTAGTATCTGAGTATATAAAAAGGCAGGATAAAATAATAATAGTAATAGTAATAAAATTTTATGATTGTGAGCAGAAAATTTATGACATCCTAGGTTCATGGGAAGAACTCTATACACTGAAGGTCAACACCAGCTAAAGAACTGGCTTATAATTCTGCTTTATTAAATGATGTTAACTGGAAACTGGAGTTGATTTAATCATTTTGCCTGTCTTGGTCTTCCAATTGCCAGTTCCTTGACTATTTATATTAATCTGATCTAAAAGAGAAAAAGAAAATTATGGAAAAGTTATCTGTTTTCCTTTAGAAGGATAACTTTTGGATATGAATTCTTATGTGTACGGTCACATAGTAGTTGGAACCCCATGAGTGGTATTAAGATATGCTAAATGTACAACAGATGGTGTATGTCAACCCATTCTATCTTGAAGATGCCACTGGATTTGACACCCCATGGATTCCTAAGACATGGAATGTGATATTAATCAATTTAAGCCTTAAAAGTCAGATGCTTACGTTACATTATGCTTGTTAGATCATGGCCCATTC
Source organism: Stegonotus admiraltiensis (assembly GCA_032468215.1). Classification (NCBI taxonomy): domain Eukaryota; kingdom Metazoa; phylum Chordata; class Lepidosauria; order Squamata; family Colubridae; genus Stegonotus; species Stegonotus admiraltiensis. The sequence goes on along the minus strand of JANHZT010009522.1, from coordinate 14,803 downwards.
AGTGCTTCAAGCCTGGCTCAAACCGGTATCTTGGACACGATGATATGTAGTTTAATAAAAACACACCGTTGTTTTGAGGAAACAGGCTTAGATTTTCTAATATTTAGAGTTAAAATATTCAAGTGAGAGCCCTGAATTGGATTAGGAACCATGGCAACAGAAGGAAAGGTTGCTGTCTTACAAAGATCCAATCTAAAATGGAAACTCTGACCACAAAACATTTAAAAATAATAAAACAAAATGGAAGGATTTTTTGTTAGCAGGAATTGGTGTCATGTTTAATTCAGATGTTAATCCTATTTTTAATCACATATTTGTCTGCCTGCCTGCCTGCCTGCCTGCCTGCCTGCCTGCCTTTCTATCTATCTATCTATCTATCTATCTATCTATCTATCTATCTATCTATCTATCTATCTATCTATCTATCTACCTACCTACCTACCTACCTACCTACCTACCTACCTACCTACCTACCTGTCACAGTGCTTTGATGATTTTTGAAGACCTTTCACTAAAAAATTCATAAAAGACTTAATCTTCCTTTAGCTTCCACTACTTCCCCAAGGATTAATGCACACAAAATATAGCTAAGCAGTAGGCTCAAGATTTATAGCTACATCATTTAAATATTTGTGCTCAGAGAACTTGAAACAAGGTGAGAAACTATGGAAATTCATTTTAGAAACTTTTCTGAGCAATTTTTTTTCTGCTTTTAAAGTTTGTCTTTAAAAAAAAAGTTAAACCTCCTGACTCTAGTTTGTATTTGCTACTCTTAATATATTGTTTGTTGCTTTACTTAGATGTTTTAAACTGTGTGAAAAAGAAGTGGAGTAAGAAAGGATTATAATGCAACTAGACTGTATCTGCATCCACAAGTCATCTCATATTCTTTTCTCCACTATTTAAGTGACAACCTCCTTTGTTCCAAAGTCTTCGTGGTTTTATCTTGTTTTCAGAATTCTGTACAAGTTATTATTAAGGGAACTGTTCACAGCTCAGCAGTGGAGTATATTTCATTTGTCTGATCACCAAATAATTCTCTGGTAGATCTTTTTTTTCCTCAATGCACATTTTCCCTGCTGCAATATCACTTTTTATAGATTTGAAACCCTTTCTCCATGAAATGGTCTCCTTATATATGAATGTAGGAAATCTCATTGGCTAGGGAATTCTGGGTGTTGAAGTCCAGACCTCTTAAAGTTGCTCAGATTGGGGAACATTGTCTGGCAGTGTGCACCTTCAGGCAACCCTTGCTTCCACTTATCAAGTACAGAAGTGTGAGCTAATCTGTCTTCACTTTCTCTGATTGAAGCTCAGATCAAAGTCAGTGTGGTCCTTTACAATAACAGTGCAAACTGTCAACTTTTATTTCCACCAAAATGGATGAAGCTACGCCACATGGATAGAGAAAGAGACATAACATTTGAACCTTGCTGTTTAAATCCAGTTGCTGGATTTCTTCCTTTGAGCTTTTTTCTAATGTCTGTAATAAAACTGATTTATAAAGAGCTATTGCCATGAATCTCTGCCTGCTAGACTTTGAGTTTCAATATCAGTCTAGAACAGGGTTGTCAAACTCCCAGCCCATGGGCCAGATGCATCACACACTGTCCATGCCTGGTTTAGCAAAGGGGGAAAAAGTCCCAATATGTCATGTGATGCCACCGTGACATGAGTTTGACACCCCTGGTCTAGAAGAAACCTGATGCTCTACCTCAGATTTTTCCAATCACCAAATTTACTCTTTCAAGTTTCCATGAGTAAACATATGATGTCTTCACAGAAATAATTAAGCTTCTCTAATATTCCTCCAATCTACATGGAAACCAGTCAGTGAATTCATTTATTTTATGTATATTTATGTGGCAGTTTTGCAAAAACTTTCAAGGAAGATTGTTTTGAAAATCACTCAGCAAATCCATTGAGAAGTTATTCACTGGGTCAGCATCAGATGAACTTTCTTTTCAGGGTATGTTAACTTATAGCACCAAAATCAGCAAGGACTTCATTCCAGTGAATTGGCATTGCTAGACTTTTCCCTAATAGCATTCAATTGAGATATTGATAAATATCTTCTCTCCAATGAAAAGTCAGACATCTATAGACATAGAATTGGTCTGTTTGAATGTAATTTTCACCTGTCATTGAAGCAAAAAAGGAAGGAGGGAAAAGGGCTTATTTTGCAAGAATGGCAACTAAGATGAGTTTTAGGAAATTTATCAAAAGGAGATGTGGCTGTCGATTACCATAGGGTAGGATGCTACATTTTGCACTTATAAAATGCCAGATTCACTCATGGGCATCTCCACATAAAGCTGGGAAATAATCTTGTCAGAAATCTAGTCCTATTGTGGCAATCTGTGATGTAATTCACTTTCACTAAAACTTCAATACACAAGTCACGTGCTGATCTTGGAAAGTCAAGCCAACAATGTCTGACAATGCCAGCTAATAGATATCTTCATTCCCTTCTTAAACATTGTCAGGTGCAAACAGAAAAGGTCCTTGTATTCAAGAATCTTTTCCCTCGCAATGCTCAATTTTCTGGAGGGGGAATCTGAATGCTGCTCCTTTGAGCGAAGAATGGCTTTGCATTATTTGCTATACAACTTGTCTGTTGATTCTATTGAATGGTAATTACTTCTATAAACTCCCCAGCTGTTTGTAGTTAATAGCTGCATGTGAAATTCAGGTGGTTCTCAGTATGTTTGCTTGGCTGATTCCACTCCACCTGGCTAATGAAAGAGCTCTTGTGTAGCAGAGATAACTCAGCCAGGATGTGCAAAATTTGATAATTTCAATAGCAATTAGATTTGCCACAGAGGCTCCTGTGTCACAAATTCACAGCACTGTACTTCTTAGGATAAAACTCTTTCAGAAAGGAAATGGTAAGTAATTATGAATTTATGCTCTCTTAATGTAATCAGAAATATTGTATGGAACCACAATCTTTGAATCTTCGATCAAGGGAAGCAGGGGATGAGGGCATGAGGTCTAAACATAGGATGTGGGATCTGTTTGCTAAACGTTTACCACAGCAGGCAACGAATAATGAACTACTTGTTAGATGCCCATTTTAACTATGGCAGGGTTAACTAAGGTTGTATTATTACATTGAGAAATGAATTGAACTAGCTTGCTTAGAGTCAATTGGTCTAGTGGTTAATGCTACAGGTTAGAAAGCAAATGACATGAATTCAAGTCCTGTCTTAGCCATGAAACTCAGCTAGATGACTTTGGGGTCATTCACTATTTCTCAATCCAACTCCCCTCACAGGGTTTTGTAGGGAAAGTAGGAGGAAGGTATGTTGAATATGTTCACCATCTAGTACTACTAAAAATAATTGTGGGATACAAATTAAATAAAAAAACCTCACAGATTTTGAGGGGAGGCACTTGGTTAAAGAGTGATGAGTCAGACAGTGCACTTTAAAAATCATGCAATAGGACAAAAAACCCTCTAAATTTGATTGTATATATTTTTATTTAATACGCTAATTAAACCCAGAAAAGATGATAATGAGATACATTTAATATTTTCTCCCGTTCTATTATATTATGCTTACAATTCCAGTTGAACTGTACCATTTGGAAGAAAAATTCATGCAATTTATTTGTTTTCCCAGGATGCCCTCAACTCAGCTCAGTTATAGAGCATCTCCTACTCCTTTTTCTTGCTTTTTTTTTTCTTTTAATGCTGGTAGTTGCAATCTATGATGGGTAAGGAAAAGTAGAAAACTCTAGTTCTAGTCCTGGAATTCTGCAAGTATTTGTGCAAAATGGCTAAACATATAAAAATAATTATATAGTAAAGGAAACCCCTGCCTGAATTTACAAAGGAAACAACTGCTCTGAAGTCATATGTAAGAAGACAACTTCAGTCATAAATCCAACAGATACCACAATTCAAATCCAGCAGATACCACAATTGCTTTTACAACTTCTACTAAGCAGTTGGGGGGAGATCTCTGATGGAACTCAAGAGCACAGTGATCCTCCAGGGACTTACTTTGACTAGCAAACTATCTTACATGCTACTGGATTGATGAAATCATATCTTTCCACTTTAAATACTGTTAGCCAATGATCTGAATGTGAAGTCAGTTGAACACAAAGCAATTTGGTTTTTGCATAATACTGCCATTTATTGCCCGTGATAGCCTTATTTGACCAACTGGTAGATATCTGTGCTAAAACTGAGCAATTGAGGCAAATATTACAGGTGTTCTTTATTTCACTGTCAGAACACTGCCCTTTATTCAATCAGTCCTCTAAGGCAGTCTCAAAAAGATGTTTACTCAGATGTTCCTTTTGTAAAAAGAGGATTTTCTTTTTGTTTACCAAAATACAAAATTAGATTTAGATAATCAGAGAAATTAATGTAATAGTCCTAGCTAATAGCATTAAGAGTACCGCAATCAGAGCCCTTAGAATCCATTTTCTAGTTAGAAGATGGCTTCTAAAGGCTCTGGCTGCTACTCCTTATGCAAAATTCTCAGCTGCCAGATACAGTTGGAAGATTTAGCATAGATCCATTTAAAAGAAGGATCAACATCTTGAGAAGAGCAAAGCTGTATTGCAATAATTGTTGGGTTCCTGCTTTACAGGAAACCCATTATGCCAGAACCAAGCATATATTTTTATATAAGTGAGGGTTATAATACAGAAAATCCTAGGGCCCTGATTTGCTGGCCAATTTGAGCAAGGGAGGTCCTCATCAGTACACTTTTCATGAGATCATTGTTAAAAATGGACCTTTCATTGCCGAGGAAGCCCAGAGCTGAAGGAAATTGATGCTGAGGATGAAATATTGAAGTTTCTATAGGTTGTAGTTTCCTTGCCAGGTTGTCAGTGGCAGGGGTGGGCTTCTGAGGGTTCGGCAAGGTTCGGGTGATCCTCTAGCCAAGGATCGCTGGGGTTCAGCAAACCCCCAAATGCCACCCATCTGGCCACGCCCACCCTGCCCCTCCCAGGAATCTCCATGCGACCTGTTCATCATTACAGGTAAGTGCAGGGGCCAGACGGAAGGTCTGGGAGGATAAAAAAATGGGCCTACCAGAGGGTTCCAGAAGTCCAGAAATGGACCTGTTTCCAGCCTCCAGAGGGCCTCCAGAGCCCAGGGAAATCTGTTTTTGCCCTCCTGTAGACTCAAGGAAAGCCTCCGGAGCCTGGGGAGGGTGAACCCCCTCTGTGGTGCAGGCGGATGACTAGGCCATGCCCACCATGGCCACACCCACCTGGCAATGTAGCAGCGAACCCATTGCTAAATGATCTGAAGCCCACCCCTGTCAGTGGGCTATGCTGTGAGACAGTGAGGAGATTTCAGATCTTTTGTTTAGATGGGATTGTTTGGGGTCAGGTCAAATTGGGACTGAGGAGATACAACAGAGATCAACTGGGTTTCAACACTAACTAAGCTCATAACTAAAAGGGAGGAAAAGGGTACCTTTTTGTTTACTAGGTTTATTTTCTCCTGGATACAATCCCAAATATGCTTTTTCAAGAGGCAACTGGACTTTCTGGTTTTTCTTTGAAGACATTTCACTTCTCATCCAAGAAGCTTCTTCAGCTCTGACTTGCATGGTCAGAAATGGAAGGATTTATACTCCTTGCAGACAGCTGGTCATTTGCCTTCTTTTAGTGGGTTATTAGGAGGTTTATCTGTGTCATCAGCATCACCTGAGTGGTGCAAATGGATGTGGGGCCTTCTTGGAACTGTTGAAAGGACTGTGTTGTAGATTGGAGATAGATAATGTCATATTGCTCCTCCTCTGTTGAGAGAGGGCTATTCAATTTTGACATAGATAGCCTCTTTGACCCTTCTTTAAAACCAGTGGTCCTCTCTGTCCAAAATGTAGACTTCACTGTCTTCAAAAGAGTGGCCTGTGTCTTTTAAATGCAGATGAACTGCTGAATCTAGTCCTGATGTATTTGTTCTCCTATGTTGTGCCATGAATTTATGGACAAGTTACCTGAATTCCAGGCCATCATCATCTTTTTTCAGCACTTCCTTGCTTCAGAGAATGAGAACTTTTCTTTCAGCTTTTGAGTATTTAGCAATCTCAACAAAAAGGATCTTTTGCTTAATGCTGAAACTGCATACCCACAGGGCAATACTGAGCTTGACATGGTTGACTGCCAAGAACTGTCCACCTTACCTTCATCCTTGACAACAGGGAGCATAGCTGAATATTCCACATACTTTAATGAATCTACGGCTGATATTTTTGAGCCGATTAATTCCTTCAGGACCGAGACAAGCAGCCAAACATACTCTTTAAAAGAGAAGGCCTGGCACAAACAACAACTTTGATCCATGAAACAGCATAACCTCTTGTAGCCCTCTAACACAAAAGTAAGCTCACAAATATGATACCTGCAAGATGCTCTCAAGTCTACCTGAAACTCAGTTGCAGTGAATCCTGCATCTCTTATAAAATATCACTCATATCCTACACAAAGGTAGTTGTCAGTATCTTTTCAGGTCAATGCTAACTCATCCTAAGAGCCTAAGAAGCATAATTCTACTCATACACCTGGATGAGTAGGACTGGAGGCTAAAACATATGATGAATGCTTGCAGGAACCAGGCACGGCTAGTCTAGTGAAGAGAAGGACCAGGGGAGACATGATAGCAGTGTTCCAATATTTGAGGGGCTGCCACAGAGAGGAAAGGATCAAGTTATTTCCAAGGCACCTGAAGGCCAGAAAAGTAATGGATGGAAACTGAACAAGGAGAGATTCAACCTGGAAATAAAGAAAAAAATTCTGACAGTGAAAACAATCAAGTAATGGAACAGCTTGCCTTCAGAGGTTGTGGGAGCTTCATCGCTGAAAGCTTTCAAAAAAAGACTGGACTATCATCTGTCAAAAATGGCGTAGGATCCGCTTGGGTGGTGGGCTGGACTAGCTGACGTACAAGGTCCCTTCCAACTCTGTTAATCTGTATTTGTACCTGTTCACGGCAATGCTACCCAATCTGGGGAATCAATCAGTGAATCCATACTGATGCCTAAAGGCCAAAACATAAAGTTTGAGGATCCTTTTAAAAATAAAAATCTCAGTTTCTTGATGTTTCTACTGCTAGACTATATGATTGGCATCTATAGTCAGATCAGGGGCTTTTTGCCCCCTCTTCAATTAGACAATAATGGCCACTTCATCCTTTTTCTACCTTAGCAGCAATTTAATTAGCTGGCCCTCCTCTAGTTTCCAGGACATAGTCACTCTGCTTTCATTTCACTCCATCCTCAATCCTGTTCCAACTCCTCCAAACATTAGCTGGACTATCAGGGAATTTGTCAAAGCTGTCATCCTGCTTTGCTCCACTGCTGCTTCACTGATGCCAGACTGCTATGAACCCTGAAGAGGGGAGGGGAGGGGAGACCAGAAACCAGAGCCATTCTGAGCCTGCCAGAGACATTAGCCAGCCGACTCCAAGACCACAAGCATAGGAATGGAATATGGACCATTACAGAGCTCGCCAAGCATCCGAACTGTTACCAGAACAATTTGTTTGAATCCATTTGGACACCAGGGAAATGGGGGAGGGAAAGGGCTTGGAAAGGGAAAAGTAAATAGGCAGCTTTCACCGCAAACCTCAGAGCTGGCTTTTTCTATCTTGTAACCAAGCTTTAGTAAAAGTATATCTTTCACTATGAATTGTCAGAGTTTGTTTCAGAAATCAAATCCAGAAAGCACACACAGGTAACTGATGCAGCATGAGTCATTAACTTCTCTTTATATATAATAGAACACATGAAAATAAATATGCAATACCAACAGCAGAGGAGAGAACAGTTTTCAGTTCAGAGTTGCAAACAGACTAGTTTAGACTTGTTTGCTAAGCCAAGCCCAGGCTCCCTGCTGCCTCCAACAAATACAGTTTCCAAACAGTCCCCATTGGCTGACCCAGTTGCTATGCCTATTCATTGGCTGACCCTGTTACCATGTCTCCATTCCAGTTCATGAACATTTTGACACGAATGCAGTCAAAGGCTCTTCTTTCCTAAATGACCAAGTTGGGACAAGTCTAAAAATCTCTCTGATGTTGTGGAACATAGCTAAACAGACAGTTTTAATAGTATATATGTGAAAGCAGGAATAGATACCAATGCAGCATCCCAAGATTCTGCAGATGCTGAAAGTACTGACAGTAAATTCTAAACTGTCCCTATTGTTGATGGTTGTGATCTGGTGTTCTATACAAGGCAAGGGGGGGAAAAAGATAATGCATAGGCTTGATCGATATTAGTTAGGGCGCAGGAGCTTCCATCATTTCATGATTTTGGTGTTGGTCTCTAATTCAGGCTTAAGGCAAGGCAACAGAAATTCATAGTTCTGCTGATGAGTTGGCTCCACACAAAACCCACTGAATGAAATGAAAATATCGCTATCTGTGTGTCATTTTCTTCCATTTTCCTGGCTTCTCAGAATTTAGGTTGTTTTCATTCTTAACAAGCAATTTTGTTGTTGTTGAAGGTCTGTTAAGTTTAGCCATTTATCAAATAAGCACATATGCACCTCTGCTGCTAATATTGTCCCTCCTGCCTCAACTTCTTTCCAAATAATTAATCAGAACCTTTGAGATAGAAAAGTAGAGGGCTTCACTGGACAGTCTGAAACCATTTGAAATTAATTTTTATATGAGTAGTACAAACATGCCAAGCAGAAATTGTTGGCAAAAAGGTAGCAAAATAAATTGAAATTGCTGAGGGAAGAACCTCAGAGAAATTTTAATTTCACACTGTAAAAAGCTGTGCTTAAGCACTAATCTAGCTACAACGTACAATTTTCTTTCTGTGGGTGTATGTTGCAGAAATGTTGAGTTTTTTCTATCAAACTCTGAGTCTGCATCAGAAAGAACACCTTGCTGCATTGCTGATTTTAATAAAGATCAACATTATTGCTTTAAGGTTACAGAAAAATGCTTCCTTTTGTGAATGTTAGCATTTAGAGGTGGGAAATGTTTTTATAGTAGATAAAAGATCCAGGTTATGCCAATGAGATGCCTTCATAGTGCTTTAGGTAGCTGATAAGTGCTTGCATATTCTACAATATATTAATTGTATATTGTATACAAATTTGTATACAATATACAAATATGTACAAATATTCCATTTTTATCAGTTACCGATAATTTTGTGTATTGGGCTCAGCCAAATTCCCAAACAGAAATGGTTAGAATCAGAAAGATGCAAAAGCCCAGTGATATTGACTAAATTTGAGTCTGAATTTCATAGTTCAAGAGTGATTGTAAGCTTCTGTGGAACACAGACAATTATCTGCAAAATAAATAAATAAATAAATCTTAAGCATTCTATACAAGGAAATGTATAGATGGAAAAAGCAAGTAGGAAGAAGAAATACATCCATTTCTAACTACCAGTAATAACAGCAATAATTTTATGAGGGATCTCTAATCTTAAGGCTGAAGAGGAGCCATGTTTGAGTAAAATCATCTGAAACCTGCAGCTTCAGAATTCTGTGCTTATTCTTTCATAAGCAGACACCTTTAAATATGTTTAATGGACTCTGCAAGTATCCAGAATCTTATAACATTGGGTGTCCCAAAGGTGGTTTTTCAAAAGGTAACCGGACTTTCTTTGTTTTTCCTGGAAGACATTTTGTTTCTCATCCAAGAAGCTTCTTCAGTTCTGACTTCAGCTTTTTCAGAACTGACGAAGCTTCTTGGATGAGAAATGAAATGTCTTCAAGGAAAAACAAAGGAACTCCAGTTGCCTCTTGAAAAAGAGGTGTTTTTTACAGCAGCGGTGTCAAACTCTCATCGTCATGGCATCACGTGATGTATCACCACTTTTTCCCCTTCGCTAAATGGGATACGCGTGGCCAGTGCATGATGCATCTGACCTGCAGGCTGCAAGTTTGACAGCTGTGGCTTAGAGAATGCTGGATGTTTAAGTCCTTTTACTTCTGTCCCTGAAATTCAGTGTAGTGGATTAATTATTTTAAAACATATTACTCTCCAGCCAAGGCATCCCATGTTATCATGGAACTGACTGGTTGACTTTTATCCAGTTGTTATTTCTTTCTCACACACACACACCGATGTGTCTCAAGGTTGAAGTTGAGATAAGTTGAGAGAAACATCCATTTGCTGTGAGGGTTCATAGCAGTAAACTATGATAAGACAAAAGAATAAATGCTACATTCCCAGTGTACCTTTTTCTTATCAGACTTCCTATGACTTTTAGTGTTACACAAAACAAAAGGATTTAAATTGTTTCATTTATCATAACTCTCTAGAAGCTGCACTTATTTTGATTTTAGCAGCTTTTTTCTATCGTCCCCCATCCCTGCCCCTTCCACCTTTTATTCCATCTTCAGATTAGAATGAGGCATCTGCCCTGATGTTTTTCAGATTTGTCAGGTCAAGCTATTTTCATGTTTTACATCTCTTTTTTTTTAAACTCAGGAAGAAAAAGTAATGTATTGTTTTGCACAGAAGATGAACCTAATCATATTTATTTGGAAGACTTGACCCATTTAGACTAGAAAATATTGCCTCTAAAATTTCCCCACTTGTCCAATTTCTTAGTAATTGATTACTTTACTTTACTTTACTTTACTTTACTTTACTTTACTTTACTTTACTTTACTTTACTTTACTTTACTTTA
>JANHZT010009521.1:247890-259534 GCA_032468215.1 Stegonotus admiraltiensis | reverse complement strand
AATTGTGGGAGTTGAAGTCCACACATCGTCCAGTGGCCAAGATTGAGAAACACTGCTCTACAATATAGACAACTTCATTCATGGAAATCTCTAAGTAGGAATGATTTAAAACACACACACAGCGTATCACTTCTTTTCTATTGTTTCTATTCCTTTTGAACAAATTATATTCTTTAAGGACTATATCTCATCATGGGAGTCATCCCACTAGGCTTTTATTACACCTATTAAATCATATTTGCTCTCAGTACTATGACTCAAATTTACCTTGTTTATTCCCCATTCTTCGAACATTAGTGTGTGGACTGTGAAGACCATGAACTTTATGAGCCAATTTTCGTTTTGATTTTTCCTTGACTGGTTTATGAGGCCCCATTTCAGCAAGACCTCCACTTTCTATATTGCACAAGTCTTCGTCTGAAGTCTTTTCTTCAGCTTTTCCTTTCCATATACTAGCCATCTTCATCACTTCAGCTTATAGCCCTCCTCATCAACCCCACCTTGATTTGCTCAAATATATATATTTAATAGTTTTTGTGCTTGAATAAATTGTAATTTGCTGTGGCAGTGTCATTACCATGTGCCCCATGGTTTGACAGAATCTACAGCTTTTGCCTACTGTATAAGCATTTGGCACAAGCCATGATGGCACTGCATAGTATGAATACATACATATATCATTTCCATCATTTCCATGGTTATGTTTGACATGAATGATATCATCAATGATGTTCTGCAGATGTCCGTGGTTTCAGCCAAAAAACAAGCAGCATAGTTGTTAGTGATAAAAGGTAAGGTACTTAAAAATATAGGAAGAGAGTGGCTTATAGTTTTGGGGGGGAGGGAATCTAAAACTTACTATTAATAAATGCTGGGAATTTTAGAACCTAAGAATAATTTGCATTACAAAATTAATAAGACATACTCGTTACAGTAATGTATTTTTCAGTGTTCAGCACTGTTGCACAATAGCAAGCTTCTTTAAATGGTGTCATGTTAAAGAAATATAATATTCGACTAAAGAGTGGAATATATGGTGGTTATTTCCATATATTTACAACCAGGGGAGAAATTCACTTACCTTCCCTACTGGTTCGCAGATGTGCACACATGCACAGAGGCTTAAATCATCACAAAAAAGTGATGTCATGATGTCTACGCTGGTGGGTGAAGCCTCCCACAGCCGCCACTACCAGTTTGCCCGAGCCAGATAGAACCAGCTGAATTTCACCTCTGTTTACAACCCTCCTAAATGTCCTTCTTCAGGAACAATGCATTTCCTAATAGCTTGGCTAGTATCCTGCCATTTGAATTTAATTTATTGCTACACTTTTGATAGCTTTTATCTATTTTTAAATTTGTTTTCAGTACTGTCAGTGACGAATACAATGAAAACGGGGAGGAAATCCTTTTGCAAAATGACAGAGTTTTAAAATGAAATACTCAAAAGGCAACCTCTAAACCCTTTGACACTACTTCAGGTATTAATATTATTGAATGTTAAGCATGAACAAAAATTATGACTATTGTAATTACCTGTTAGTTACTATGATCAGAATAAATGAAAGAGTAATAAGTGCTACCAAAGACAAAGTGCAAATCCACACAAGAAAATATAGATCCTGATAAAACTCATGGTCGTATGGCTCTGTTCTGAAGATTGCTAGGTGTGGAAACTGCTTGTCTTTAGAACTGGAACATTTTCTCTGCTGCAGTATGTATGTATTTACCTTAGCTTTTGAAACTACAAATTATTGCAGGAAGGGAACAGCAGATGAAACTTTGAAATCAACATTCTTTACCCTATGAGAAATTGCTTCAGCTTTGTGTCTTTAAAGGTTCTCGTCAGATCACATCTAAAGAATAAATGTCTGTACTGCCCCACAATGATATTACATCCTTGGAGGAGTAAATTATATGTCCACATTCACTGTCTTTTCAGGTATTGGTTTTGAACTCCTAAAAAAGAATTATAAATGATGTGAGAATTATGGATGTCTTTGTAATATGCCGGGGGATATTTGATCCAATTGTATTGATTGGTTGTTTAAGTAAGATAGCATAGTTTTAACAAGTAAATTGGACAAAACACTCCTTTTCATATTCATATACATCTTGTTTAAATGAAGAGCTTTACCCAGATTGTTCAAGTGCTCCAATACCTCCTGTTGGATTTAATTCATCAAAATTTTTACCATCCATATTGCTGTTCATCATCCATAAGCACTTTAAGGAAATATCTGTTGTAATTGGCATAATTTGAGAAACTGAGGCCATGGTTGGATTGTGGAAAAGTCATAAGGAGCCAACAAGAGAGAAAAAAGGAGAACTTCATTGAACTTCTGTACAGTTCTTGTCTTCCTCAAGAGACTAAGTGACTAAAGTCAAAGCATGAGGAAAACTTGAAGTTTCGAATTATTGCCTGCTTATCTTTAACAAACAGTGAACAGTTCAAATCACACATCTAGAAAGAAATCAGTGCAGGGCACTAAAATGTGACCTGAATTATAATGTTCTGATGTAATGTGTCACAGGTTATTTTAACTCCAAACAGAACTTATATTTTATATACATGCCTAATTACGATAATTCCCCAAAAATAAAACTAAGGGGTGATAGGACTTCTGTGCTAAGCATAATGAAGTTGCAGGCTAAAGCTGTGCAAAATTTAAACAATTGAATTCAGATGGATTCTGGATAAAAAGGTAAAGGCTTCTCCTATCCAGTTATATCCAACTTTAGGGGAGTGGGGTGCTCATTTCTGAAACTAGCGTTGTCCAAAGATCCTTTCCATGGTCATGTGACTAGCATGACTATACTGGCTGTTACCTTCCGTTGAACTGGTACATATTTATCTATATGCATTTGTGTGCTTTTGAACTGCTAGATCGGCAGGAGCTGGGACAACTAACAGGAGTTCAGCCCCTTGGGTGGTGCTTGGGTCTTGAATCTGGGCTCAGTGTAGATAGCTCCTCTTTTAGTGAGCATCATTTTTAAATACTTAGATAACACGTAGAAAAAACTTACAGCTTTTTCACTGCTATCCTATCAGTACATAGTTGAAGTATCACTGAATTCGGAAGTAGTATAGACCTTTTTCTGGCCAATCTGGCCAAAAGCACAATCCTAGACCATTGTGCTTTTCATTGCTAAGGTGACTACTGGCTCTCTTTCATGTAATATCTAAAGATCTATCAGTCCTTTAGTCTCCTCCAAGGTCCTTCTGTGTTGGCTTATTTTACGCAAAGGAGGTTGTTCTGAGAGATGAAGGAAGAGTTCCAGGAGTGTATGCATCCAACCTAGATTTGCCTAAGATTGGCTGTACAGTAGTAACAAAATCTTGCAAGTTTGAGTGTAGTTCTCATCCTCTCTCTTTTACCTTCAGGTGAATTCAGGGGGAGTCTGTCTGAGACACTATGATTCCCTCCTCCCATGAAGGTCATCCTCTTTACTCTCTACTATATGCCAAGAATATGTATTCCTAGCAGGGCCATCTGAGGCATGAAAGTCATCCATAGACTTCCAGCTAAAGCAAATAACATTTCTATTGGGCAGCAGATGCTGTAGGCAGAAGGTCACTTTAGTATCAATGGCAAAGATATTGTCACTGAAGGCAGTGAAAAATGAAATGAATCAACTACGTATTGACATCTTGATTGATTGATTATGTGTCATCGAGTTGTTTTTTATTCTTGAGAAATGAAAGACTAGATTGCAGACAAATATTTCTGCAGGATATATCTATAGTATCACTAGTGGTTAAGTCTAACTTGATTGCCAATCAATCAATCAGTCAATCAATCAATCAATCAAAGCCCAGTTCTCTATTTGAAGTTATCTTGTATTTGAACAGCCTTTCATCCAAGTTTGATTTAAAGGAGCCACTACAAAGGACAATAGGTGTGAAAAGCAGCCATTCAAATATGCAAACTAAATAAACAGGCAGGTCACCTGATCACCCTCCCCCCCCCATTTATATAAGACCAGTTTTACTACTATTTAAAGAATATAAATTATTCACAAATTTTCATCTTATCATCATGTTTCTTTTTGTTTTGTTTTTTGTTTCAATTTTGCATGCTCATCCTTTGTCTTCTTCTGCAGTAATGCATAATTGATCATCCTATTTACAGTATAGCTTTTTTAAAATAATTTTTCAGAACTGGGACATGTTAAGCTTCCACCGAGATCAATGAGAAACAGAATTCAGATTGGCTCTAATGGTCCCCACAATTCAGCATATTGTTTCCTCTCATAACTTATGTGGATATTTCATTCTTTTCATTATATAATACAATAAATAATCATTGTACAGAGCATTATACCACTCAGTTTGACCAAACACTTTTGATCCAATAACAATCTTAAATTGTAATAATCTGCTCCAATGTTATTTTATGTGTTTGAAAAAAAGATCCACATATTTGTTTTAATGAGTATTTTAGTATGTCCATAAAATACAACTTTACCACATTCTATGCAAACTCAAATTAACAGAATGAATGTATTCTATACTTTTGTGAAATATTTATCTAAGATAATTTAAAAATGGCTCCGACAATATAATTTAAATCTTGCAACTATGTAGACTACTTCAGGCTTTCAATAGAGGCTGATTGTAGAGAATAGTGACCAATTGAGAATTTTATAAAGTTAACATCAATCTATGTGTTATAAATACAAACTCCTTACCCGCATCATCAATGCTTGGTGCCAAGGGGATTATTAATCCAGGAACTGTTGAATTATGCCAATCTAACTGGTGTGTTTTGTCCATTCCTTTTAATAAATAAGTATTGTAGATATATTTATACACTGAGCTCTAGAAATAATATTTTCTGATAGATCTTTACTCAGAGAAGCATCAAACTCTGAACGACCCATGCAGCATTCATGTACTGATGCCCTTCCTATGTACTATAAGGTAAGGCAACAGATCATTCAATCCTTAACTGAATAGAACAGGCTGGTTTGCTACCATGTTTCTTCGAAAATAAGATCTGGTCTTATATTTTTTTGCCACCAACATTTTTTTCATGGGATGTCTAATTACTGACTCACCTTGCGGTGGTGGCACCAACAACTGGCCCATTTCTTTGGCTGCTTGCCGCTGCTCATACATGTCACCCCCAGCCTCCATTTCACCATCAGAGGCCTTCCAGAAAGGCCTCTGCATCTGAGATACAGGCTCCAGATTGATGCCGTCTGGATCGATTTGGAGCTCTATTATCCGCTGCCTCTATTATCAGAGGCCTTTCCAGAAAGGCCTCTGATGGCAAAACGGAGGCCGGAGGGCGATGTACGTGTCAATCTGGAACCCGTTTCTCACCTGCAGAGGCCTTTCCAGGAGGCCTCTGATAGTGAAACAGAAGCCGGGGGCAATGCACGTGAGCAGTGGCAAGAAGTGGGCCTGCTAGGCGAGGCAGGTGTTGGGATGTGTGAGACCTGATAAGTAGTTTAGCTCCACCCCCCCATTCCCACCCTAGCTTAATTTTTACCCATGTGCCTCACCCCACCTCGTGCACCCTGGAATGGGTGGGGTTCTTAACTAGGGCTTATCTTGGAGGGAGGGCTTATATTGGGTACATGTGTAAAAAATCAACCTAGGACTTACTTTTGGGGTAGGTTGTATTTTTGGGGAAACATGGTATTATTATCAGCCGTAATACCGTATTTTTCAGAGTGTAAGACGCACCGGAGTATAAGACGCATCTACCTATTTTGGTGAGGAAAAGAAGAAAAAGAAATCTCCCTCTGCCTCTGAGCAATTTTGCCTCGTTGCAGCAAACAGCCTGCTTTACTTTCATTTTCGTTTTCAGCATAGCTTGATTTGCATAAGGAAAAAAAATCTGCTCCAGCAATTTACCTCTTTGCAGCAAGCAGCAGAGCCCTGTGCAAAACAGCTAAGAGCAAATCAGCTGAGAGTTGGGAGGTAGATTCAATCAACTTGTGCTAAATAGGCTGTGCTGAAGCTGAAAGGAGCTGTTTTTTCTTGTTGTTTGCTTGCAAGAAGGTAACTGCTGCGAGGCAGAGGCCAAAGGGTGGGAGCTAGTGGGTGGGCAGGGCTACATTTGGTGTATAAGACGCACCTAAATTTTCACCCCCTTTTAGGGGGAAAAAAGGTATGTCTTATACTCTGAAAAATACGTTATATTTTATACATTTTTATTTTACCTGGAAAGGCCATCTGGGAAAGGGTGATATCACTGACTGCTTTTTAAATCTGGGGGGAGAAAGAATAAATACTGAACTTGACATTTATCCATTCTGACTTTTAATTTAAAGGTGAGGAAGGAACGCCAAAATGATAACCCTGAAAATTGGTCATTTTGTCACCAAATTTCAGCAGTACAGTCTAAAAGAACTCGGGAGGTTGCAGATTTGAAGCTGGGTAATCTACATGAGGATTTAAGTAGTGAATTGCCCACTCCTGGAACAGGAGATGGGAAAATACTATTTTGTCTTCTTTAGCCTAGAGTTTATAAGAGTGGCTACTTGTCTCCTAACAGCTGTCAACACGAGAAGGTGGGTCTCCCATTACTATAGGCTTATAGGAATAAGACTGCATTTATTTATCGAAGACAAAAGTGAAGAGGGATCGATTATGCTGAAATCAAGAATGCAGTTATGGGTTCAAAATTGTGTGAGTATTCTTTATGCTTCTAAATTGCACCACATGTTTTCGCTATATATCACAAAAGAAATAAAACTTCATCAGTTAAAAAAAAATTAAAACAAACTGACTACTGTGTGAAACAGAATTCTGGGCTTTGATCTGATCAGCAAATCCTTTCTGAGGTATTTAAAAAAATGTGAACAGTTTTCTTTTCTTTTTTTCTTTGTCTCTTAAGAATTTTCCCAGAAACTTCAAAGGTGCAAATACAATTGTATTACAGGTCACCAATTCTGAAGAACGTCACCCTTCTCCTTGCATCCTGCATATCAGCTGTATGTTTTTTTAAACCTTCCATTCTTTATGCTACCGGTTTGATGATCTGTGACAAACCTGTGTACAGGTCCAAGGAGAAACCAATTGGGTAAATCCCAGGTAATATGCACCTAGTTGCTCAACTCTCAAAAGGTGAGATACTAAGGCTGTCCTTCTGGCCATTTAAATTGTTGAAAAAGTTGCTAGAACCATCTGCGGAAGGTGCTGAGATGAAAGCACCACACCTGTCGTTGCTGTTTTTAGCACTTTGGTTTGTTTCCTTTGTCAGTGTTAGATCCAGTGTGTTTTTAGAAAGCAGAATGACATAGCCGCTTTAAAATGGCTCCTGAGAGAAAAAAAATGTGTTTTAAAAATAGAGCCATGTTCCCCTGAATATGTACCACTTAAGAAGCAGACTCATATCAACACCTGCCCCTTGACAATCAGTCGTTAGCTACTTTCTTCCTACTGTGCCAGTTATTTCTCACCTCCTTAATCAAATTGGCATAAATAGGTCAGAATCCTGTGTGTGGATTTTATTCAATAGCACCTCTTTATCTGTTAATATGTCCCCAATCCTGTTCAATCTTATTTGACTTTTTACAAGCATTCCATACTCATCTCATAATCACTCTTGTTTGATTGCTGCTACTGTGACCCTGATTATAATATTTTCCTGATGAAAGACATAAGAAGATATTCAAAGTAAGGGCACAGATTAAGTAAATGCAGGGGATTTGCTTAGAATTGTAGAGATGGTAGATTTCAGTAGTTTACATTATATCTTGTGTAAATGTAGTCTGTGCAAAACCAGGAAATAGAAGAAATTAACCTGCAAAAAATATAGATTCTTCTACAAATTTTTTCTCTCTCCTACCTCTCTTTCCTTTCTTTCTTTCTCTCTCTCTCCTTTTTCTGCTCCTCCCCCCACCCATTTTCTTTGAATCTACACTGAACAACCATATTCCCAGACTGCTAGGTCTATTTTCATACATGCATAAAAGTCACATAGTCCCAATCTGTCTTTGTGTGCAGAAAGCTTAAGGCATTATCTTTCCATTGTTAATGCTTCACATGTTATGCCTTTATATGGCAAGCTGTATGCCTGAAGAGGTAGGAGGAATTCAATTTGTCTCAGTACCAAATTTGACTCACAAACCAACACCTAAAACTAGCAAGATAACTCCCAAGCACAAACAGGGCACATGTCTATAATTTCATGTATCTTTCTCCAAACAAAAAATATTTTTGATGTATTATGTATCCATAATCTATGTAGTCACTTGCATAACTTATATCAGGTTTATAATTATATTACCTGTCTAAACACCAGGTATAGAGAAATCCCTTGGGGCAGAGGAAATGTGTTTATTGTTTTATGTTTAATGAGTAATGGAAGGTGTAGTTAAAATCTAAAACACATTGGAAGATCACCCGTAGAATTTAGAAATATATATACATGACAATCAAATGGGGGCCAAAATTAAATAACCTGTTTCATGCTGAAAATTCATATGAATTGTCATTGTTGGCAATAACCATAATTAAGAAAAACTTCTCTTGGGGCTTATTTCTTTTTAACATAATATACTGCGTGGTCTAGATTTATCATTCTGAGTTTGGATGGAACAGCCAAGCCTTGATCTCTTTCCATCACAAATTTAAATGCTATTAAATCTGACATCTCAGCTGTAAAATCCCCTCCTTGTCACATTTTGGGGAAACTGACTCATTTACAAATGCAAAAAGTTTTTTTTTAATAGAAAAGCTATTATCTTCCTTGACTATTCTGATATATTACGGATGCCAAGTGGCATTTGGCTTAATTTCATTATAGCTGCCAACTGGCTTCACCTCTTTTCAGTTTTGTTGTTGTTGTTGTTGTTAACTATATTCTTTCCTTTACCAGGAATATCTACTTCATTTCTTTTCTCTCATACTTTGTAAAATATTCTGGTTTATTAACCATATTTATCCAAGACAGTATTGAAAGGAAGTGCTTTTAGCCATCTACTCACTCTGTATCTGTAGTACTCAATAATCTCTATTGTAGAGTTTCTCAACCTTAGCAACAACCTAAGATGCTCCCAGAATTTCTCAGGCAGGAAGATTGAGATACTTTGCTCTATTGAAACATACCCCAGTTGTCCAACTGTAACAGGGGTGGGGAACTATGGCTCCTTTTATGACCCGTGGACTTCAATTCCCAGAATTCCTGGCTTGGGAATTCTGGGGATTGAAGTTCACAGATTGCAAAAGGGCCATAGTTCCCTACCCCAATCTATAATAATACAGTACAATGCAGTGCCCTTCTATCAATGAATCCATTTCATGGTGCATTTATCCAGTGCAAATGACTAATTTGAGCAGCCACAATTTGCTACCTGTGTAAAATAAAACTGAAAGAGCTGGGGACAAAAATGGTCCTGCGATTGATTAGTTGGCCTTGCTCCTAGCAGGCTTGAATTAAGAGATGCTTTCTGTGTAACGCTTCAGCAGGTTCAGTTTTGTTTCTCCTTCTTCTCCCTATTTTTCTTTCACCCTGAAGCAGTAGCACTAATTGCAATGGCTGATTCACTTGGCCAGCAGTGTGAAATATAAACAACAAATGCCACAGTCAGGCTAGTTGCGTAGACAAGATGCAAAAACACCAGCCATCTCCTGCCTGGGGCAACATTAGCTGAAGCATCTGCACCTGCTCTGTTTTGTTTGTGCATGGGTGTGTGTTTGTTCTAAATTGCAAGGAGGTCAGGATTGGGGCCCAGCAGGCCTGATGACTTGCCAGCATTCCTGTTGGGCTAATAGAATAGGGACAAGAAAAAAGAAAAAAAATTGACCCAATTTCGCGGTCTAAATATACAATCAGTGACAATAAAAGCTGCTCAAATATTTGTACTGTGGATTTTCCCCATTTATTCCAGACTGTGCAGTAGAAGACTGTGTATAACAAGTCGTGGTCTGGAGAAAATGATGCAAGCCTTTTATATCAGCGTAGCTAGTATTTTATTTTAATCAGATTTTTATTCTTTTAATAGCAGAAACATTGTTTATTTCCCTCTTGTATTCTGTTTCATTAGTGAAGTCTTTTTGCCTAGCTTAACAATTTTTCACCAGCATAAAAGTCTGACACAGACTGACCCTGAACTTTCTTTGCTCTTTGCACATTTTAACCAATGAAATTCAAACCAAGGTACACTTCTGTAAATTGGCAATCAGCCACACTGCTAGCATTTAATGGCAAATGAAAGGGTTCCAGGAACTTACTAACTCATCATGGGGTCCATCTGATCTATCGATCTCAAGGTGCCCATTTTTGTGTTATCAGAAGCTGAAGTTTTTATGTTCCAATGTTATTCAGATCCCTATATATACATATGGGTATGCAAATTAGGGTAATATACCAAGGTAACATATTTGCATAATTTGACTGATTCTTGACTCCTGTAGCTGATAGTCAGTAATGGCCAGTCAATTGGAGAAGGAACATTTTTTATCACCACAAAAAAGATTGGGGAGCTATCAATTCCTTGCTTCCTAAATGTCTATGGAGATTCATAGTCATCAAGGTCATGATTATCCCAAAAGTGCTTTTTCAAGAGGCAACTGGATTTTGACTGGTTTTTCAATGGTTTGAAAGAGGCCATCTATGTCGAAACTGAAAAGCCCTCTCTCAACAGAGGGCAAGGGATACGACATATATTTCCAGTCTACAACCCAGACCTTTTATCAGTTCCAAGAAGGCTCCACACCAGGGGTGGGTTCTACTTACCATTGCTACTGGTTCGCAACGGGGCCACACATGCTCAGAAGCTTCCTGATGATGTTGGGGTCGGTGGGTGAAGCCTCCTGCTGGTTTTACTACCAGTTCTATCAGTGGTGTTGCCCCTGGTTTGCACCGGTTCTATAGAACCAGTATTAAAACTGGTGGGAGGCTCTGCCCACCGACCCCGATGTCATCAAAATGCTTCTGCAGATATGCATAAGAGCGCATATACGCACAAGCGAAGCAAGAGCACGCGCACAGCCCAATTGCAAACCGATAGTAAAGGTAAGTAGAACTCACCCCTGGGTTCTATAGAGCTGGTCCAAACTGGGGGCAACCCACCACTGCTCCACACCCATTTGCACTACTCAGGTGACCCTGACAACACAGATAAACCTCCGGGTGGTCTTGACAACTTGCTAAAAGAATGCAAATGACCAGCTGTTTGCAAGGAATATAAATCCTTCCATTCCCCCACCATCCAGTTGTGTTCTTCATCCAGAAATGAAGAAGTTCTTGAATAATCAAAATGTCTTCAAAGAAAAACCAGACGTCCAGTTGCCTCTTGAAAAGCACTTTTGGGACAACAGTACTTCCAACTTTGCTAAAATGAGAAGAAGAACAGTCATATAAACACAATCAAGAACAGTGTGAAAACATATTTGGAGAAATTAAACTAAGAACATTCTCTAGATTAAAGTTAACCACATATCTTTGAGGAGGTATGTGTGTCTTTCATTTTGAATAGTTACAACATTGGTGATGACATGGAACACAAGAATTGGATAACATATAGAAAAGCAGGAAGATCATTTCCCATCAGTATTAGAAAAACTGAATCAGTGAATTAAAAAAAATTGAGACAAAAAGGTAACATTACGCACGGTCACTCAAGCTCTCGTCACTTCCCGCCTGGACTATTGTAACGCTCTCTACATGGGGCTTCCCTTGAG
>JANHZT010009521.1:4042-15216 GCA_032468215.1 Stegonotus admiraltiensis | reverse complement strand
CAGCTCCAAATCAGCCGGGATTCACAGCCTGAAGTCTAGGTCAAACAGACTCCACCAGCAGTTGATCATCCCCCCTGATATTTTTGACATATCAAAAATATGTCTGTTGCCAAGCATCTGCATTTTGATCATGTGACTTTGAGGATGCTGCAGCAGTCATAAGTGTGAAAAAGGGTCTTGTCACTTTTTTAGTGTTGTTGTAACTTTGAATGATCGCTAAACAAACTCTTGTAAGTTGAGGTCTACCTGTAAACTTCCTCCTGAACTTGTTTTCCCATCAGTACCTACTCATATTTTTCCCACTTCCTTCTTCTTCCTTGAGTAAATCCTCAACCTTTTATGACACAGCTTATTTTCTACAAAGAAGAAAGGGATGACAGAGAATGAGGTGGCTGGATGGAGTCACCAAAGCAGTAGGCATGAGCTTAAATGGACTCCAGAGGATGGTAGAGGACAGGAAGGCCTGGAAGAACATTGTCCATGGGGTCACGATGGGTCGGACACAACTTCACAACTAACAACAAATGTCCTTAATCTTGTCTTTCTGCCTGGCACTACTGTTCCCTTTACTAACCATAGATTCTCCTTATCCTCAACATTCTTGGTCTTTTCTGCTGGTCTGCAGCTTCTTTTCCAGTTTAAAATCTGAAGTGTGTTCTTGTAAGAAGCATTGTGCATTTTAAATTCAGTCTTTCTGAGAAGAAAAAAAGGAAGCACTTTAGCAATTTAGAACAATGATATTATAGGATATGAATCAAATAAAGAAATTCCTTTCTACATTCAAACACTTTTTCTAAAATCTTTTATTTCCCCTCCCCTTTGAAAGACATCTGAGTTTCGTGTCTATAAATCAACAGTGAAATCCTACTGGTTCGCACTGGTTCAGGAGAACTGGTAATGATAAAAACTACCGGTTCGAGTGAACCGGTAGTAAAAGAAATACCTCTGAACTGGTATTTCCAATGATCAGCTGTGCCGCACAAGCCTCCTTTTTCCACATGTTTAGTACATACTACTTATGTGCATGTGCAGCATGCATTTTGTGTGCACTGCGCATGCATGTGTGCAGCGTACATTTTATGTGCACCGTGCATGTGTGCACAGCATGCATTTGGCGTGCACCACACATGCACAGCTAGCAAACCAGTGGCAAATTTCACCACTGCTATAAATCTATGTGTGCTTCCAATTTATTCCTATCTAATATTTCTTAATTTAATTTAATTTATTTTTCTCCCCAAATCTAAATTGGATTTGAATAGGTACGAAGAGAATATACCAGGGGTGAAATCTAAAATTTGTTACTACCGGTTCTGTGGGCATGGCTTGGTGGGGGGAGTGTAATGTGACTGGGTGGGCGTGGCCAATTTTTTTTTAACTTTTAAAACCATTTTTTCTACAACCTCTTTGGCTAAGAGGTTGTAAAAAAATGTTTTCAAAAGGCTCTAAGGATCCAAGCTGAGTTCCTTGATCGGCAGAGGCTTTTTTAAAAAGCCTCTGCCGATCAGGGAACTCAGCTGGGATCGTCAGAGCATTTAAAAGGTTTTTTTTCTTTTAAATGTCTTTGACGAGCCACGCGATCATCAGAGGCTTTTTTTCCCCCTTTACTTTTAAAAGCATTTTTTCGGCCGAAGTTGTAGAAAAAATGCTTTTAAAAGTTAAAAAAAAAAGCCTCTGATGATTGTGCGGCTTGTCAAAGGCATTTAAAAGAAAAAAAACCTGGGCATGTGGGGGGGGGATTTTTACTACCGGTTCTCTGAACCACCCGCCTGCATCACTACCGGATCGGGTGATCCGGTCCAAACCGGGAGCATTCCACCCCTGGAATATACATGTAACTGAAGTGTGATTGAATGTACAAAAAGTATATATGTATGTAAGTATATATACTTACATATATGTATGTAAGTATATTGAATGTACAAAAAAGTATATATAAGTATGCATGATATTATATTGTAATATACACAAGAGAAAAAGTGCTAGAAAAGTAAGTACCAGGCAAGTCGCACCAAGTCTAATGTTTTTAAATTGTCTCAATATATCTGGAGGTCTGCCATGAAAAAGAACCAGAGAGCACAGAAGCACTCTACTGATATGGTAAGGCGTTCAGATAGGTTTTACAGACTATATTTAGTCTGTAAAACCTGTCTGAACGCCTAACCATATCAGCTCAGAAAGCTACCTTGTATGAATCACTTTTCTTATTTGTATCAGCAATAGACTAGAATTGACCATTCTTCATCTTGACACAGTGCCTAATATATATATATATATATATCAGAAATACCCAGGACAGTCAATGTAGAATCTTATAGACCATTTTTGACATTCTGTCTTTGATGTTTACCATAGTTGACCAAAGTTTCAAACAAAATTTCTGAACTTTCTCTTGACTGTTCTCCTAGAAGAAGCTTTTTACCTATTACCTATTGCAATCTTTTTTACTGGTGTGGGTATGGCCAGTGAAATGTTATATCTACAACCTTCTGATATTTTTCATCTGCTTCCTCACCAGAAAAAAAGAAGAAAATCATTAAATAGAAAAAGACAGAATACCAGTAAGTACATGTCTTTTGATTGGCAATTAAAAACCATTCATCTGGATGCATCCTGAGCCTTTGGTGGATTGCTACAATTGTTGTTATTTTGTGATTTGTCATTCAGAGTTCCAGTCCTACTGGTTCTTAAAGAAAGAAAATAATTATTTTAATTAAATTTAATTCAAAATCTATTTCTAGTTCAACTCATACGGCAAATAAATAAATAAATAAATAAAAATAAAGGTTGTTCTTCATTTACTTAATTAAAACATAGTAGTCTATGTTTTAAAAGTAGTCTAAACTACTTTTTTAAAAAAACTATTTAAGTGATAAATAATATCAAATACAAAACATACCAAAAGAAGTATGAAAAAGAAAAAAAAGAAGGTCAATGCCTGGAACTCACTACCTGACTTTGTGGTTTCATCCCCAAGCCCCCAAAATTTAAACTAAGACTGTCTACTGTTGACCTCACCCCATTCCTAAGAGGTCTGTAAGGGTCGTGCATAAGAGCACCAGAGTGCTCTGATGCACGCCCCTGTCCTAATGTTTCCTCTATTTGTATCTATTTTATGTATCCAAGCCATGTTTATACTTATTACCTAATACATTCTTGACAAACAAACAACAAATAACATAGATCAATACAACAAATACCAAATCCAACATCAAACATCAGGGAAAGCTTGAGCAAAGAGTTGTGTCTTCAAAGGATGTCAAAACCACAGAATGTGCTTAACACAGAGCTGAGAGGAGAGAGTAACAGAGGACAGGGATAACATATTGTTATCTGATCATAGCATTCTGATTGACAGTTCTGCTTTAACATTTTGAATTTCAATGTTAGTTCCTCACTTTTTTTATTATTCTTATGAACTGGTTAAAAGAAAACCTTTTCTACAGGGTTTTTTGTTTGTTTGTTTGTTAAAGTTCCACTAAAATTCTGTCTTTTCTTTTACATTTCTCATATATTTCCTACATAACTTGAAGACTTAAATATTCTTCCTTCATTCCTACATATACAGTATAATTGGGCTTATCCATTGGTTAGCCATTTAATATGAAATTACTATGGGTGGGAAATCAAGAACAAAATGTAGGGGCCTAATAGAATGACACTGATTTGCCATTCCCACCAAAGATGGGAGACAAATCAAAAGCAGTAAAGTATCAGCTGCTGTACATGACATTTCATTTCTGGTAAGCTGGTGAAAAGTAATACATTAGTTGAGGGTAGATACATTAATCTCACCAGCTAACTCTGTGTCTTTTATATCATTTTCATTAGGACCTTGTAAAAATTCTTTGTAAAATGGTAAAAAAAGGAAAAAATATATAAGCATGAAATATTAAATCATTTGAAAGTTCCATTGGTTAAAATACAGTTCATTAGGAGTCAGCCTTTTTAATCAAATATTTCATGATCTTATTCTTCCCCATTTGTGATATTTCTGGCATCCTAAAGTATCATTTAGAGCAATTATATATAGAAAGATAAATGCTTAATATATTGTTTATTATCTTCTGCCCTACCCTTCAGGATTCAACCAGTTCACACCACTTCGGCTGAACCAGTTGTTAAATTGCTGGCTGGCCCTGCCCCGCCCCTTCCAGAAGTCCCCAAGTGCCCCGTTTTGGCTCCCAGGAGGCTGCAGGGAGGCCTACTAGGCCCAACACAGGGCACAGGGCGGTGGCACGCCTCCCCCATGGCCCGTTTTTGCTTCCAGGGGAGTGCAGAGGGCCGAGTGCTGCCTGTCACACCCCCTGGCCATGCCCACCATGGCCAAGCCCACCCAACTGGTTATTAGGGCAGAGAACCTAAAAAGGTTTTTAAATTATTTGAATCCCACCACTGCCTACCTTCAATATATTTGCTGTACCATACGAGAGTCTTCTATTCTTTTATCCACAGAAACAACCTTGTGAGTTGTAAGATTCATGGCTGACAGTAATTTCTGTATGGACTCACATTGCTTTTTCCAGTTGAGAAAAATGTTCAAAGATCAGTAGTTCTTCATCAGTATGAAACTACAAACAAATTCTTCAAATCCTGGAACTTTTAGTCTTCAGCAATTTTAATTAATGACATTAACGAGGAGGTGGAGAGAATTCCTGATGAATTTGAAGATGAGGTAAAATTGGGTAGGTTCATGATAGCACAGTGCAGAAATATGGATCTGAAAAACAAATAAATTTCAGGTTGTTCATCTCTCTGCCTTTCAATGGGCAGGTATGGTTATCTTTCATGATTGAAATATGATCCTAGAAAAGGACCTCATTTATTTAAGGTTTTCACAAGTACCACTTGTGTGCCTCCACTTGTTCCAAATCACATTTTGGTCTTTAAATCCAGGTCTGTGTATAGCCTTAATAGCTAATTTCCCTTGAAGATAGAAATAAAATTGAAAGCAATCTTGGCAGTCTGAAAAAACAACAACGTCAGAATGAATATAAATAGTATTTGCTTTGGAAACAAAAATTAGTAGAGGATGGGAAGTAGATAAGATTGGTCAGTGACAAAGCCAAGTAAATGGCAAAGCCAACAATATGATGTGGTTCCAAAAAGATGAATGAATTTTAGGATAGTTAGAATACACAATCTCGTCTTTAATGTGGTTTCTTCTTCTTCTTTTGCCTTCCTCCATTCACACAGATAGTTGAACTAGGTTACAGCATAGTGTTGTATAAAATAGTTTAAGCTATAAAGTTTTTAGTTTGAAATGGCTGCTTTAAATTCAAATATCTATGTCCTGAAAGTTTTGTTGACTTTTGTTCTGAGATTGGGCAAAACATGTTCAGGGTCCTGAACATGTTAACAGAATATATCAGAATAACAGAGTTGGAAGGAACCTTGGAGGTCCAACCAGCTGCGCGGGTATGTAACTCTATACCATTTCAGACAAATGATTGTCGAATCTCTTCTTTAAAATCTCCAGTGTTGGAGGGCCCACAACTTTTGCTGTGACGTCCTGTGATTGTTGGTTGTTGGTTGGTGAGTTCTTATTTGTTTTAAAGAAACTCTTCCAGTATTAGCTAATAAAACAGCAGGAACCACTTTAAGCTCTACTTCTATTGACTGAAGCTATTTGAGGCCAGCTAACATGATACTTGTTCAAATACTGAGAAACATCTGAGATATAAAATCCCCATGTTGCTATATTTTCTTCATTTGCAGGCACTGCAAGTAGACAAAGGCAAACAGTTAATACCCTTAATTGATTACATGCCATCAAGTCATTGTTGATATTTAGTAACCACATAGATAGATTTTCTCCATGACAACCTGATCCTATCCTGGTATTTCAGCACTTCCAATGCTTTGTTCATCATTACTATAACTAAACAAGTGTCTATATTTGCCCCTTGCTCCACTGTAAGGATGCTCTACTTACCAGTTTGGCATGTCAGGAATGGATGACATCTTCCTCAGTCCCTCCCTAAGGCTTCTAGAAATGTAAATTCCCCTTGACTTTTGTTTTTGTGCATCAAAAAATACTGGTTTTGACCTTTGCTGATAGAACCAAATCCTTTTGGTTGACCTGCTGCCCTTAATTTCATCTTATTTATCTAGGAGTGTATAGACAGTTCCAAACTGTCATGTTTCTGGGCAGTTTTACAAAATACATCAGTAGAACATTATAAACACACACACACACACACACACACACACACAGAATAGTTTCTCCCCCCCTCTCCCCAACCTCCAAATCAATTCAAAGAAACAGACCTGGGGTACGGATGGATTTTAAGTGTTTTGGGGTCACATGAAGCTTGGTACAGCAATGATCTAGAGCCTGGATGTCATGTCAAAGAAGCAAATACCTTATTACCAATAAGAATATGCAAATGTCTTCATGTCTAGTGCAAATGCATTGATTCCCATTGGTTATTGCTTGTTCTGGCAGACAGGTGTGCTTTTTTCCTCTCCTCCTGTCCTCTCTAACAGTTTTGTCACATTTCCTATAGGAAAATAGAAATGTTTGCATGCTTCATACAACTAGCACAGTAGAGATAAGAAATTATTTGGTATATATTTTTCTAATGCTTTTCCTACTATAACTTCAACGGTATCTGAATGCAGAGTTGCTTGACATCTGCTTAAGTATTTCTTAATTTGGCTTCATTTCCAGCCACATAGAAAATAAATGGCTAAAGGAAAATAAATATAAAACCAACATGCTTGCTTTGTTCTTTAGTTTGGAAGGGTAATGTTGCGATGATGCTCTTCAGAACATTCCTTTGTTTTTTAGACAACTGAACCAAGATTCTTAATGCAGAAAAATGTGCATTTTTGCATTAAGTAGAAACCTGTGTCAAGTGTATATTTAGAAATGTACTTTGTGTCTCTCTTCATAGGCTTAGCTGAGATGAATCCAGGTATTTGGCTTTTGTTTATTCAGTGCTGCTTTTGTATTATAAAAAGATGCTTTTAAATTATTCCTACCCTTTACTAGGGGAAGTTTACATTATTTGTATTAAAAAATGTAAACACCAGCAATCTTTCTGTTGGGTTATAGGCCCCAATGAACATGTCGCTTAACTATCTTTATGATCTTAAGGTTAAAAAGAAAGGACTCATACCATTTTCCTGCCACTTCCTACAATAGGAAGGAAAGTTGTCCCTGTGGAATATGAAATACATTATGTTCCGAAAGAACACCTGATACTTGTAATGTTCCATCAGCATTTAAGTAACCATAATATGTACACCTTTTATTCCTATTATGTAGAACATGTGTCTATGTGCCTTTGAGCACATAGACACTGCAGTTCTTGCAAGATTATTCACAAGTGGTCTGGCATTGCCTTCCTTTGAGAGCTGAGGCATGATGACTAATCAAAGTCACCCAGCTTCTTGTCTAAGGCAGAATTGCAATTCAGAATTTCCCGATTTCTAGCCCAGTGACACTTAATTAAATTGACTCTTAAAGAGAATTTCCATCTGAGTAAATTTATATGAGATTGTGTTGTATGACTACTATCTTCAATATCTGTCTTTAAATAAAGGGGAACTAACCTAAAAAACATCATACTATTTTCTTGAGAGGGAGACAAAAACCAAATAAATAATAGCTATATGTGTCTACATATGACACCATAACAGATCCAACTGTAATTATTTGCTACATTTATTTACAGATCTATAATAAGGTAATGACAGCTGTTTTGCATTTTCCAAGAAGAAATTTCCTGATATAAGAGTCAGGACTCAGGGACAGATGTTGCAGGAAATGGATAAGGGAATTATTAAAAACAGCTGGCTGGTGCTTTGGTAAATACAGCTGAAGGAGATGTAAGGCCCTGAATTGTATCAGGACGAAGACTACTGAAATAGGAGTCACTAAATGACATGAGTTCTGATCTTTGCTGTTCAGTCTCATGGTGCTGAGCCATTTTGATCCACAACTCCAAACACATTAATCTCATCTCTATGATAATACCCAAGGGTGATCAGTCAGAACAGTCAAATCAAAATAAAGAGTAAAAATAAATGCAAACAGTGAAACAGCAGTGGAACAGAAAATAGCAACAAGAATCAGTTAAGAAGAAAATAACGGCAAAAATCAATTATTTGTTCAGCAGTGTCCAAGCCCAATTCTCAATACACTGATAGGGACTTGATGCCTGAAATCAGCTAGAGATAGTGCCAGGTGAGTTTATATGAGCCACTGAGTTATAGAGTTACTGCTGAGATGCCTAATTCTGTATCCTACATCTAAAGCCGCTAAGTATCATCCTGCCCCTTACATTTTGGTGGGTTTTGTGTACATGTTTTTATATAATGTATTATAACTCCATGCTGTTTGTTGGAACATTCTGAGATTGCCTGAAACAGTTTAATGTCTGAGTTCAACAATTCCTTGCTCAATGGTGTAAGAGAGTTCTGATGTTTCAATATAGTCACACTTGTTAATTGATTAGGCTCTTGTAATCCATCTTCTCTTCCCTTTCCTTCCATCTCACCCTGATTTAAATCGTACATCAATGTAGCCATGTATGCATTGATGAAGTAAGGTACAGTTCACAAAAGTGAACCCCTTTTAATAAAATGTGAAAGTCAGAACAAGTTCTATCAACTCTCTGACTTTTTGTTACCATGTCCATAACGCTGCTTTCCAAACTTGGCAATTTAAAATATGTGGACTTTAACTCCCAGAATCCCCCAGCCAGCATGCTTTGTTGCCATGTTTGCCAAGTATGAACAACACCGATCTATATCATTTAACAATACAATCCTATTATGTAGAATGGCCACTAGCACCTTTGGGTGAACTTGGAAAAAGCTGGTATGAACTATGAATATTTTTCTCGGCTTCATCTCTCTGCTCTCTCTTGCAATTCTTCTGTATTATACCTTCAGCATCCAATTTCTCTTTAGAAATTGTTGAATCATATGATATGACTGTCATGTATGCTGCATAATGCAGGTATTGAGTAGAACTGCACACATTTGTCTTCTTGTTTATGAATACTCAGTATCGCTTTTTCAAATGAAGAAAAAGAGGGGGAAGGAAATCTTTGTCATCCATGCATGATATTAAGGCATCATTTCTCCAGTTGCGATTGTCGTTTTCTAACTGAAGCATATCAGCAGAACGCACAACCCAGATGTCTAGAGAAATCTCTTGTCCCCAAAATGTCTACATTTGACAAAAATTTAAAAAGAAGAAAGGAAAATCGATGACAGTGAAGGTCATGTTGTCTGCTTTACCATCTTTCCCTCTTTGATACACTGAAGATTAAACTTGGAATGCTAACAACTGCTTTCCTTCCTTAGCTAAATTATCTTGTCCTTGTCTCTTTGGCGTGACTTTGGAGAACTCTTAATTGCATGTCTAAGTTCAAATGTTCCTCTCTTGACTCAGTTGCCATACCTAATCAAAGAATTTCTAGTGTAGTCACAGCAAAACCTTAAACTTGTAAACCTTCCAAAACAAAACAAAAAAGCATACTCAATAACTTTAAATTTCCAGGTTGAGGTAAAACAATGATAATGTGTTATTGTGCCAACTATCACTGCCAATCCTTCTTCTGTTGCCCTTACTAACCCTAACCCTAACCCTAACCCTAACCCTAACCCTAACCCTAACCCTAACCCTAACCCTAACCCTAACCCTAACCCTAGTTTAGTCTTTCTAAGGCTTCTGGCAACCATTTCAATTTACTTTCCTATGCTTGATCCATAATTTCAGAGCACCTCCTAACCCTCAGGTTGGTTCAGCTTTATTTATAGGTATCCATAACCCATGGGAGAGTGCACCCCTTTATGTGGCTGCTTGTAAAATAAAAATCCTTTCCAACATTTTTAAGCATTAATAACAAAATGTGTTACTGCTTCCAGTGAAATTAACATTAATTATTTTTATTAGAAGCCACCTCAGATGCTGGCAGGGACCATGACACTTTACTGGAATCCATGATTTAAAAAAAACAAATTATGAACAGTGCATTTTTTTTAAAAAAATCCAGAAACCCCTGGTGACAAATACCTTGCATTCATTTGCCTGAACTTTGGCAAGCTTCATTCCAGCGATTATCTCTAAAAGTAGAAAGAGCACCAGTGGTGTGATTGTCACTTGGCTAAAGTCTGATCATCCATTGCTTCTTCAGAAGATTAGAGACACTTCAATGGATGTCAAAATCTGACCGAGAGAAGCAGATTGAGACCACTGGTTGCTTGAACAGTGTTGGTGAAACAAAGCTGAGTTTGATGTGACTGAAACTTGATATTCAGACACATAAATGTATCATTCATTTGTCTCTTTCCAAACCAGCCTTCTGCCAACAAATTCCTAAAGTAACATTCTTCATCTTACCGTCCATGCAGCAAATGCATCTTGACTCACTAGAAATCTCACTCATTGTGAATTTCTTTCCTAATGACTTCCTATTTCATGCTGAAGCAGCCAGTTGTGACGCCAATTTTCATAGCTTCAGTGCATCTTGTTGCCCTAAATTGCACTTGTAAAGCTGTGAAATATTTTTAATTGAATCAAGCTCATGAATTATAATATCTACAAAAGGGTGGGAATAAGAGGTTGTTTTCTTTTATAGAAAGAGCAAATTAGCTTTCTTATGTGCTAGCCTTTTGAGATCTATTTGACAATGTTGTGTGTTCTTTAGTAGGGCTTTTTTTTTAAAAAATCCTTATAGAAGGTGTTCAATGTGTTATTGCTCAGAAGATTAACAAAAATGTAGACTTAAAAGCTTGCCTTTGTGAGTCTGTTCCTTACTGCTACATGGTGCAAAATCAGGTCACCAGTGCTCACTACACTAAGCTCTCTGCATATGCTTAGATACCTATCCCCGCTACTCTCTCTTGCTCTCTATCTCTTTCTGTATATAATTCTCTGTCCCTCTGTTTCTCACTCATTCACACATACATGCAGATATAAAAATATCAAATAAATCTAAAATCCAAAAGGCATTATCAATTCAAAGTGGAAAAGCAGCATAGATTTCAAAATAAAACAAAGATATTAGCAGTAAAGAGCCTGAGTGGTGTAGGAGACTAATGCTCCTACTAAGGCAGTATTTAACTTCCAGCTGCCTCCAATTACTGCGAGTTCAATTCTTACCAGGCTCAAGGTTGACTCAGCCTTCCATCCTTTCAAAGGTAGGTAAAATGAG
>JANHZT010009519.1:7449-25480 GCA_032468215.1 Stegonotus admiraltiensis | reverse complement strand
AGGCTGAGTCAACCTTGAGCCTGGTGAGAATTGAACTCGCAGTAATTGCAGGCAGCTGGAACTAAATACTCCCTTTTTTAACAAGAGCATTAGTCTGCTACGCCACACAGGCTCTTAGTTGCTTTTTCTGTGCTATTTATGATTTTGTATACTTCTTTACCTAGTTACTTTTTTTCCTAAACCAAAGAGTGCAAAGTATTAGAGCCCCCTGATTTTTTGGGTTACCTTTTTAGTACTTCCATTGTATCTTTTGAGAATGTAATAATAAACTGAACATAATACTTCAGAAAAAGTCATAGCTTTCTGAAGAATAGAATAATAGAATTCTTTATTGGCCAAGTGTGATTGGACACACAAGGAATTTGTCTTTGGTGCATAGGGGCATTACAATGTGGGTAGTACTTCTCTTCAGCCTCTTTCCTAATTAACCCCCAGCATGAAATTTGCCTTTTGCACAGTTACCACATATTGTGCTCATATTTTTTTTCCTGGTTAGTTACAAACAGCATATTAGTTATGAGTATAAAGCTCTGTTTGGGTATAAAGCTGTGGGAGTGAAGGGGTCTTTGTGTCCATATATGTCACGTTACTGAACAACATTTGCAAGCTGGTTCACCCAATTCAAGTAAATCTCTTGGGACATCTATGCAATTATTTTTGACAGTTATCAGCCTGAATAATTTAGCATCATCCACAAACTTGGATAACTGCTTATCTTTAAGTCACCATCTGATGTGATGGTACCTTCTATATTTTCTTAAATGGTTGTGTTCTTCCTTATAAATTGTAAGAGGGGAGTCATGTTAATCTATAATAGACAAAAAGCAGCAGGAATCTGGCTGTATCTGTTCAGACTTTAAAAAAAAATAAAAGGTATAGCCTTTTATGAACTGCAACTTACTTCATTAGATGCATGAGTGGCTAACCAATGTAGGAAGGCCATTCCATGCATCTGATGAAATGAGCTGTAGTTTTTATTAAGATTTGGAACTCTGAAAAAGTGCTGTAAGACGCCTCATCTTTATATAGTAATTGCTTTAATAAGAATTGGCTGAATGTAATGTGATTAGTAGGGGCAATGCAACTAAACATGCAAATTAATATAATCATACCATTCATTTTTTTTTCCTCAATATGGCTTCAATACCAATACTAATTTTAGTAAATAATAATGTACAAATAGATATGATGTGAGGCAAAATATATTTTCCTTTGTTTGAAACCTTTTATACATCAGAGGTGAAAAAAATATATAATTAGCTTTGCTATAAATGAAATGTATAATTGATTTGTTTTAAATAAGAAAAGAGGATCATTCTTTTACCTGAAAATTAAATATTAGTAAAGCACAATGATATATTGCTATCAGTGTGAAATTTCTTCACAGCATTACTTTGATCTGCCTGACTTCAAAGCAGAGACTTTCATTTTAATTTAAAAGTAGAATAATTCAAAAAGTTGTTGTCCCAGTTTCTTTGAAAGATATGTAAAGAATCTAAAAAGAGATCTATTGAAAAACATGCAAAGAAGCTATTTTTAGAAACCAGAATGTCATAAGGAAAGCAAAGCAATTCTTTCAAAACCACAAAGAGAAAGGATTCACTATCTTCAGAATATGCTGCTTAGCAACACATATGGTCTTATCATGTCTAGTTTTTTAAGTTCCTTCCTCCAGATAATGTTGATTAATCAACAATTTAGAGTCTTAGAACTACCAGAATTCAGAGTCCCCAGTTTCAGCCTATATTGGGTCAAATTTGCATCAGAATAAATAGAACTACTTCCGTGACCTTGCCCTATCTATGGAGTGGACATAAACACCTATTGTCCAGTGGCCTTACTTAAGATAACTTGGGCTTTTTTGAAATGATATATAAAAAGACCTGTCCCAAAGCTTTGTGAATCACTCTGTGATAAAATCACTTGTATTCCCACATAACTGTACATATCATGGATGAACCCACTGATTAGAGCCACGGTTTGTTTATATGTGATACTTTTGAATCTGTAAGTGTGAAGAACTGGACAGGATCTTTTGTGTAATGACATCAGTCAGCTGGATGCTTGCCATTTTTTATTTATGTGAGCCACCAAGGAAAGAATAGATGTCTGCATTTGAGCGATTCTTTTAAAGGAAGAGGTGTCCCTTGATCCAGAGATCCAGACCATTTTGTTTCAGTCACCAACTTTCTGGAAAAGGTTATTGAGGAGGTGGTGGAAAGGAATTCTCTACAGAGGAGTCTGGAAAAACTGGATTGTCTGAATCACTTGCAGCTAGGCTTCAGATCTGCATGGGACCTGAAATGATCAGTTTTGCAAATTACTTAAGGTGGAACTTGGATGAAAGATGAAGTGCTCTTGGTCTTGCTTGACTTCTCAATGCCATTCAGTATCTTTTACTTTATTAAGGTATTCTGAAGTCCACCTTTGAGACACTCTATTACATTTCTTTCATTCCTTCCTGATCAAGCTGATTCAGTTTGTGGAATGAAAAGTTGACATTGACTTGAAGATACAGTACATTCCCAAACATTACAGATCCAAGAACAATATTACCTTTATGAAGATTGAAGGTTTGATTTTGTTCTTTGTTGAATTGATTTATGGCTTGTCTACCTTCCAAAAAGCCTTAGGTAATTTGTTCCCTAGTATTAACAGTTTACCTTTTTTGGATTTTTATAACAGTGGAATTGTTATTGGGGGATCCTTGGGTGTTCTCTGATCTCGGTTGTTTTCTTGCAGATGTTTCAAACTAGGTAACATCATCATGATGTAGTTTGGGTAATGAAATGTCTGCAAGAAAACAACTGAGATCAGAGAGCATTCAAGACCCCTCACTTCAACCCTTAGCTATAAATATTTGTAACCCTTAGTTACAAAAATTAAGAAATAGATCGTTTAGGTATGTAGCTTTTAAAATAATAATTCCAATAAAGCATGTCCTTATTTGGAATTATTATTTTAAAAGTTACATACCTAAACGATCTATTTCTTAAGTAAATATGAATCTGCATTAAACAACAGTGATGAGAACATATGACCTCATTACATCCCTGTTTTGAGTAAGAAAAACGACTGGTTTTGCCACTAAGCATTTTAACCTTGCAAAAGGTGCTCTCATAAAAGACAACAATGACTTGGACAATACATTGGAGTCCTCAAGTATTGCCTGACAATGAGAATCTAGTCTATTCAGCCGTAGCCTTTTCTAAAGCCACATGGCTCTTCCTAGTCTGGAAGATCTATAAAAGATTCTTATATTGGCTGTAAGCATGCTCTGCACAAGGTCTTTTCTCCTTATGAATAGGAGGCTGGTTCCCTGATAGTTTTTTACATTTTATTTTATTATCCTTTTAAAATGCAGGCATAAGATCAGCAGGACTTTGTACACGTACCATTGATAGTAGACTGTGAATATAATTGAATACTAGAGAGCCCCTGCTTCCTACCTCCACAATGACTCAATTGGGCTCTCCAGATTTGCCATTTTTAAGCTGTTTGATAGCTTCATCAACCTCTGTTTTGCTTGGCTCAGCTTCACATAGAGGTTGGCCCTGGATCATCCAGCTCCTGATCTGATGCCACCCATGAATCATAATTTGGGAACAATAATAATTTAATAATAAGACTGTTAAATCTATGTGCCACTGAACTCTCAATGACTCTTCACGACAATAAAGCAAAGAAATTACAGTAAAATCAATAAAAAATAACGATAAAAGATGCTAAGTGTAAAAGATGATGGCTAGATGGCATGAAGTGAAGGCTCTCTCTCTCCTTCGTCACAGGCCTGAGTGACTGTGAATTGAACAGACCCAAATGCTATTATTATTACTGCAGCTTTTCATCAATCATTTTAGCAACTTGTCCTGTTGCATTATGGATGCTTGTACTAGATCAGCTGTGCTTACTTCGTGATGATTTTCAGTCTGGCAAGAAGATCTGCTGGTTACTGCACTCAGCTGCTGCCTCCATTTTCTGCAGCTACCGCAAAAGTCTCCTTTTCACCTTTCCTCTTTTTGCTAATTTGTTTTGTCTTGTTGGAGTCGCAAGCTTGGCTGCATTGCTTTCTTGTATCGAGTCAAAGGGGTCAGCCATTTTTGACACCGTCTTTTCTCCTTGCGAGGGCAGAGTGTTTCTGTCACTGAGTTAATGGTGTCTGCAAATTCAGATTAGTTCTGTCTATTAATAGAACATAATTATAATCCAGTAATTCAGAAGACTCAGCAGGAGTTTTGAGACAATAAACCAAAAAGTTTTCATCAATAGATGGTATTACTAAATAAATATTTGCCATACTTGCATATTCTAAATTTTAATAATTATACGGAAAATGACATACAATGTTGTATATGACTTCTACTTATATTTTAAGTAAAAACAAAGTTTAAGCATAAAGTATTAGACATAGAAACATCGTTTTACTTATGACTGAAACTATTAAATATTTGTCTATGTGATATTTACTTTATCAATTAGCTTCACATGACCCTATTCTTTAGAAATCCAGCAGTCAAGTTCTTCAGCCACTTTGACCCTTTTACAGAGGCAAAATCACAATTTTATACAGTACTCTAACATTTATATGCCTATGCTAAAGATGTGAAACAGGTACAAGCAACAATTTGCCCCAAATATAAGAATACTAGCATCAATAATTTATTGTTCAGAGATTCAAGTATCAAAGGCACTAAGCAATTTTACACTTGGCTGGATAATGTGAATGAAATCTAGAGTGATTTCACTAAAAAAGGAACAATTATTTCTTTTAATGAAATGACTCATAAATCTGTTGGTCAGTTTGCTCTAATCTCTCTAGAGACAAGCTGTTTAAACATTTTGAAAAGTTTCTCACCATCACAATTTTTTTAATGTTAATGTTTTACACACACACACACACACACACACACACACACAACTTTTAGATATGACCCAGGTTGTTTCTTTTGGGGCTAAGCAATGCTATGCAGAAGACAGAAAAGTAGTAAAAATACAGTCAAAGATATTAGAGGCACAGGATAATAAAGAGTATAAGAAACAGCTAATTTAGCTTATACTAATGCTATTGTTTACATTTCTCCAAATCTTTGTAACTTTTCATGACATCCTTACTTTCATATGTCCATGCACTGCTTCAGACATTGTCCTTTTATTTAAACTGCTCCCTTTTGGGGGATATCATTAACGCATTGTAAGCCGCCCTGAGTCTCCGGAGAAGGGCGGCATATAAATCAAAGCAAAAAAACCCCACCATCAAACCATGACTTTTTCAGTCTTCTTCCTCTTGAGTGTTTGCTTTTTCTTCACATATTTGTTTTATAATTTGATTTTCTTGCATCCTCTTTCATGACCAAGCCATATCAATATACTTCTGTCATCTTGGTCATTCCTTTTGTACTCACATTAATTTAGGACTCATTCATTCTTTGTAGTCCTCAACTTACGAACGATTGCTTAGTGATAATTCAAAGCTACAATGGACTTCCCCTATGCAGTTTGAAAGCATGTTATATGCAAGTAGATGAATAGGTACCACTTTGGTGGGAAAATAATGGCATTTCATGCAGTAGAGTGAATCCAGCTGTCCAGCGACGCCTGACTGCAAGGTGACTTCTGTAGAATGCTGTGAGTCTTTCTGAGTGTGGAGCTGGCCTGCTCCCTGTGGTGCATTCTGGATATCACAAGAGCATGAATGAATGGACTAGCACTCTGGCAGCCAAAAACTGCTATGTACTAACACTGTAGTTTCCTGGCTAATGTAACATCTCCATACACTAAATAATAATAATAATGCCTTCACCTGACAACTACAGCATTGGCTTAATGACCACAGCATTTGCTTTACAACCAGTGTTCTCTTAATAATCACTACAAAAAGGTAATAAAATCAGGAACACTTATGTGGTGATCCACGTAACAACCAACATGACTTACAATCATAAGTCTAGATTCAATTAGAGTTGTAAGTAGAGAACTATCTGTATTCCTTTTTCTTTTAACAGTACATATCTTAAATACTTCATTCATAGGCATTGAAAGTACTGCTATGCTTCTCTTGACATATCTAATTACCACTTCTCTATTACAAAGCATGCATTAAATATGGTCTTATATACAGTCATATTTACTTCACTAAACATTCATTCCAAATAGGCCAGTAGCTTTCTAACAGAATTTATTCATCTTAAAATTTCTTTAGTAAATTCTAATAAAGCCAAGAATGTTGCCAAGAGAATTATTTGGAGAGGTTGGAAATGAAGAATTATTCCAGATATCTGTTTTTGAAAATGCTATATACTATTTGCTTTTGATGTAAACTAATTAAAAATGATTCAATATTATAAAATGTCATTAAATCTGTGTCAGAAGGGAGCAGTTTTAATGATTGATGCAAATGATAGAATATTTCAATAAATGATAGAATCATTTATTATTCACTTTAATTCTGAGTTAGAAACTTTTATATATAATATGGATAGTTTGCAATCTCTTTTTTTTCTTTTCTACATTTAGTTGTAATTGTTTTCTTTTCCTCTTATATATATGTATACATATATACCCTATCTCAGTGATGGCTAACCTTTTTGCCATTGCGTGCCAAAAGTGGGGGGAGCATGGTGGGATCACATGCATGTGGGCCCACATCCATAATTCTATGCACCCCACCCCACCCTGCTTTTGGCACGTGATGGCCTGGTGGGCCCGGTAGGCCCGTTTTTTGCTCTCCCCAGGCTCCAGAGCCTTTCCAGGAGCCTAGGGAGGGCAAAAATGGCCTTCCCCATCCCCCAGAGGCCCTCTGGAGGCCCGAAAGAGTGTGTTTCCTGACTTCTGGTGGGCCCAGAAGGCCCGAAAATCAGCTGGCTGGCACACACATGCATGCCGGAGCTGAGCTCGCGTGCCTACCGATATGGCTCCACGTGCCACCTGTGGCACCCGTGCCATAGGTTCGCCATCATGGCCCTATCTCATGTCAGAAGGAAAAAAAGGTACTTTAGGAACAGTGCAACTTGTTACTTATTTCTTTTTCCTAATTATTTATTTTAAATTTTATCAGTGAACATTTCCAATAAAAGTGTTTTGAAAAACAGTGACATTTTTGAGAAAGGAGAATCAAAAATATAACTTCTAAACAAGCCCTAAGATTAATTGACCAAAATTATTAAATGCTTTCAGTTACGGTTAGCACCAAATAATTTGACAACAAATATATTATTCCTATATTAGCCAATTAATCACAGCACAGTGCATAACATATACGTCCTGATTAAAATTAGATTCCTGGCATTCAGTGCACTTTTCTTTCTACTCTGAATTTAATGGAGCCTATCCAGTGAAGAGGATTTTATTAAGAAATACCTTTCCAAAGGTTAAAGCAAGTCATTTAATTTCAGACACAATTTCCTGATGCTATAGAAGTCTATACCTCTAGTCTTTAGACGTACACAGGAAAAATAGATACCTTGTCCGTAACCTGTTTGAAATAGTTGCCTGATTCAACATGTCTGAACCCCCTTTCCTTGAAAATCCATTCCAGATTTTAAGATCAATGAAATGGAAATGAGGGAACTGACTTATAGGCAGTGGTGGGATTCAAGTAATTTAACAACCGGTTCTCTGCCCTAATGATTTCTTCCAACAACCAGTTTGCCAAATTGCTCAGAAAGTTAACAACCGGTTCTCCCAAAGTGGTGCCAACTAGCTGAATCCCATCACTGCTTATAGGTATCTTCCTGTTTCCCTTCTGCCACTATTTAAATTGTTGAATGTAATCTGCAAGAAGATCTGGATAGTTTGAAGAATAAAGATATTTTTAATTTAAAATACTCTGTTCCTTGCAGACAGAATAGGGTAATGTCCACCCACTTTCTCAAATGCATGTTAAGGAAAATATTTTTATTCTGTGTGCCTGGTGCAGAATCATTTTTCAATTCAGAATTGGATACCATAATGGTGTCTGCTAACTTGGCCTCATAATACTGGACAAACACAAGAAAGCATTCAGAAATAGATGCAGTTTTGGGAGCATTTATTACTTATTCTTGCTCTTCTCTTTTATAAATAATTGGTAGGTCACTGTTTTGTTACTTTCCAATAAGCATTTTTGACAGTTATGATCTCATCTTTGCCACATGGAACAAATAATCTATAATAACTTTTGTAATACTTTGGTTTTTTAGTTAACACATGAAATCAATACCCTTCAAAAGAATAGATCAAAGTCAACATGGGAAACAAATTTTCTCGTAAAAAAAAAAATCTGAGCTCAATTTCTTCATCCATTGCTCATGTATAAATATCATACTCTATAATCCCCAAAACTCCCAAAATGGTATCTAATTGTGTGTTCTAAACCTAAAATTACAGAATAGGAATGGCTATTCTGGTGAATAAAACTAATCCTAAGGGTTAAGACTTGAAAACAGATACCAGTGAAATTGGGAGAATTTTCGTCCAATCCAAATATCCAAAAATTAGTCTTTTCATTTCAAATTCTGTAGTGAGAAAAGAAAGCAGAC
This sequence comes from Stegonotus admiraltiensis, assembly GCA_032468215.1. Classification (NCBI taxonomy): domain Eukaryota; kingdom Metazoa; phylum Chordata; class Lepidosauria; order Squamata; family Colubridae; genus Stegonotus; species Stegonotus admiraltiensis. The sequence continues at coordinate 16,964 of JANHZT010009519.1, read as the reverse complement.
AAAAAAAAGTCAGATCACTGTTACAGTCATCACAACTGCATAATGATTTAGTCTTTTTTCAATAAAATCTACATGCATGATTAATGTATAATAGAGTGCCAAATATAGGATCACATGTTTAAATCAAGACCAAATTCTACTAAGTCTCTTGTTTGTTAAAATTTCCAAAAAAAATTTCATCAATAGCTATTTTGAATATAGTGAATGCTGTAATAGAAGTAATACATTCATTTATTTAGATCTTTTCTTGGAATTCGTAGGGCTTCCACATAGGAGCTACAGAACTATGGATGACCATTACATGGCAGAAAATAGTACTTTTCTTTCTAATCACCTTTTTGATTTTTACAGTCCAGATAGAGGAGATCTACAATCAATTATGTTATGATAGTAGGTGGAAACACTAAATATATTTTGTATCATTCAATTAATGTCAATTTTCATTATGCTGATACACTATATATATTAAGAATAAACTTCTGGTTAAGCATTCTTTGGTTTGAAATCTGATACAATGGAAAACTCATCAGATTGGAAGTTCCAAAATATCAATCTATGTCACTTCTACAGAAAAAAAAGGTTCCCATTAAGTAAAAAGATTGGAGAAGGGCTTCAGCTATCAACCAAATAACAAGAACCACAAATTGTTTCTCATTCAAGAACTTCAGGAAATGAAAACTATATAAGCCTGAATTGTAAATAAATGCCAAAACTTATTCTTAGCTGTAAACAAATGTTATCCTGTTTTTCCATGCCAGATGTCCATTTGGTTATGGGAACATGGAAGTATTCACACTACTATGCATTTTAAAATAGCAATCAACCACAACACAAACTACTAAAGTTGTATGTTCTGAAGAAGTAAAGCAAAACAAAAATATGACAAATATGTCTCAGGACATGGAAAGGAATATATTTAAATCATTCCCATGATAAAGTGAATCATAAAATAACACATTAGGGTAATATGGTTTTTCCATATGGAAAAACAAATGTGAAAATCCAGGCCCAGATGAAGGCAATAAACTGAGAAATATCATTGCCTTTTCACAATAGTAGTTTTGCAAACGTTTAGCAAAAGGGGAATACAACACAATGTTGAGACCTGAAAAACATAAACATAAAAAAAGTAATTGAAAGAAAACTCATAATAGGAAACCAATCACATTTCTCCAAACAATTCAACTTTTTTTTCCTTCAGGCAGATTAGAGGATTGCAATAGAAGAAAATAACATCTAATATCCACAGAAGAAACCATTTAAAGATCATCAAACTGATTCTATATTACTTGGTCAAGATGAAATATATGGTAAGGATAATGTGACAACCTAAAATAAACCACAATTGAGCCCAAAATTTCTGGTACTAAGTGAAAAATTTGTTAGGTTAACTTTACCCCATTTCATGACCTTTCTGTTGTGGCCCGCCGGTGGCCAGTGGAGTTGGCAGCAGAGTCAGACAGTGAGGTGGTTGGGAGGAACTTGGGCCAGTCCTGGGGTCTAAGGAAAGCTCAGAAGAGGACTCTGCATTGGAGGCAGAGAGGGAGTTAAACAGCAGTGAGGCAGAGGAACAGCTGGAGCCAGTTCCCAGTGTGCACATGTTCAGAGCTGCCAGAAGACAAGGACAACTCAGAAAGCAGGATTGACTCAGGAGTAAAGCCATACCTTGGAGGTGATTGGCCCTCCCACAGGAAATAAATGAGGATCGAACAGGGAGTGGGCCTTTGCAGGAAACCATTCATTCATTCTGTGACTCTGAGAAACTCTGTGTCAAGTTTTGCCTTGAAGTTGGAAACAAGTTACGTGGCAGCTTGCCAAACAAGATAAGGTGTGTTGAGAAATATTCCTTTGAAAAACTGTTTGGACAAACCCTGCTGACTGTGAATGAATGTAATTCGCAGTCATGTAAATAAAAGAGGTTTTGCCAGGGCCAATTCCTGCCTCCTGCTTGTTAAGGGAGCCTAGGTCAGAACCCTTTCTGGCCATATTTTTTAAGTGAATCATGGCAGTTGCTAAAGTTAGGAACATGGCTGTGAAGTGAATCTGGCATCCCTATTGACTTTGCTTGTCAGAAGGTTGCAAAAGGTGATCACATGACCCCAGGACATTGCAACTGTCATAAATATGAACCAGTTCCCAAGCGTCCAAATTTTGTGTCATTAGACCATGGGGATGCTGCAATGTCTTAAGTATGAAAAATGGTTATGCCACTTTTTCAGTGCCGTTGTAACTTTGAACAGTCATTAAATGAACTATTGTAAGTCAAGGACTACCTGTATTAGGAAATGCGTGTATCATAGGTTGAATGTATGAAAGAACATGCCAATATTTGTACTGCTGTCTCCTCCATTTTTTGCCATTAAATCATTAAAACGCAAGTCACATTTCCCCATACAAAATTGTACATTAGTATTTTATTTATTCCTGGTTAGGGTTGCACATTTTCTTCAGTTTCTTCAGTTTCTTGATTAACTGGATTTTCAAATACATGTCTTCAGAAAAGGGTGAATTATTGGAATGGTGAAGATATGTCATTGATATGACATACATGTGGTTTAATAAAAAGGCTCACTTAAGCCTTTGTATAAAGTTCAAAAACATTGAGTTTGGATGAAGTTTGTATTTTAGATTCTCCATTGCCTTTGTTTCTAGTTCACATGCTGACTGCAACTGCAGAATAATTGGTAGAGTTATGGATCTCTCAAGGTTTATAATGATTCATTTACAAATTATTGCAAACTGGGATGAGTGGATGTTAACAGCTTCTCTCCTGGAATAATATGACCATTTCAAAAAATGTCATGTTACCTTTAAAGCACTTGAACAATATGTGCTGATAGGTGATTTAAAATATTGCAATTTAACACAAATGTCAAGCTGATTAATTCAGGACAAGCTATATTAGGTACTGAAATAGATGGAGTAGCCAGAGTAATTAGAGTCATGCAGGATATAATTCATCTCTGATGAAGTTTTTAGTCAGTTAAAACCTTTGTCTCACATAATGCACATAAAAAAAATGAAAGCACATTTTTAAAACATGTGTTCCTGAATTATCAAACAAACAAAAATATCCCCCAAAACTAAAAGCCAGAAAACCTTGATGATATTTAACAGTTTGATTGACATTCATATTTTTAATGATTATCCCTGAAGATAAAGATAGATGATAGATTAAAAACAACAGCAACAATTCTGGCTGCAAAAGACCAAGCCTTAAGAACAAATACATACAAAGTCAAAACTGAGAAGACAGTAACAAATAGTTAAGTGCTGCCTATGCAAAGAAGCTGAAGAATCAGTGGACCACCTGGTAAGCTGCTGCAAGAAGATCACACCAACTGACTACAAGCAGCGGCATGACAAAGTACAACAACGATGCATTGGAAGATCTGCAAGAAATATCATTTGCCTGCACACAAGAACTGGAGGACCATAGAATAGTGATAGAATATGAAGAAGCTAAATTGCTCTGGGAATTTAGAATTCAAACAGGCACTTGCCACATAACACTCCAGAGTTAACAATTGTCAATAAGAAAGACAAAAAAAGTTTCGATTGTGGATGTGGCTATATCTGGAGACAGAAGAATAGAAGAGAAGGCACTATAGAAGATAATAAAATACCTGCAAAAAAGAAATAGAAAAACTGTGGCAAAAGCAAGCAAAGTTAATACCAATAGTAATAGATGCCGTAGGTGCAATCCCAAAACAAACGGAGCACCACTTGAACACCATTGACATTGACAAAATCACACTCAGTCAATTGCAAAAGGCAGTTTTACATGGAACAGCTTACATCTTGTGACAATATCTGTAATATCTTCAAACATCCAGATCTGCCTTTCTCAGGTGCTTGGAAAAAACTCGATAGGTAGACAAAAACACCAAATCCAGTCAGAACATCTGGCTGATTGTGCAATAAACCATAAATAATAATAATAAAGATGATGGTGGTGGTGACAGATAATAGAATATCTACTCTCTGAACCTATAACTCTAAACCCAACTCCTTAAATGATATACTTCCAGCCTGGTTCACAACTTCTGAACATATAAGGAATTCACCTGCCACATAATAGGATCTTTTACTATTGTCTGGCAAGTCAATAGGGGGCAAGTTTCTGATAAAGCAAGTATCTTCTTAGTACCTATTGGATGAAAAGAAAGGAGATAATTTACTTTCTACAAAATTCTTTCACCTTGTTATCACTTTCTCAGCAAGGTTTGGCTTAGTAGTTACATTTCATTTATTCCTATTGCCTGCTCTATCTATCACACTTCTTTCCTAAACCTATACTTTTAAAGGGAATTGGATTTCTGCATAGATTCTGACATATTTGAACATCGATAGTTATTTCCTAGGTGCATGTTTCCTATAATGAACTACTTATTACAGCTTGTGCTATAAAATATTTTATATTCAAAGATCTATGCCACAGTCAAGACCTTAAAAGTTTTCACCCCAATTAAAATAAAAGCAATTTTATCAATAAAATTCCTCAGAAAGAGAAGATATTAAAAATATTTTTCTCTGAGAATATTTAGGAAATATTCACTTGCACATCTTCATATAGAACCAAAATGAGATATAATGAAAGCAAGAATTCAAGCTGCAGCACTTTGCTGAAGTTTCTTTTGCTTTCTCCAAGTTGTAGGGAGCCTTTGCGATTTTTGTGAATTCTCTCAACCATATCAAACTGGTTTTATTAAGGAGCCTATTTGGAATGACAAGACTATACAAGTAATGAAAGACTACGAGTCACACCTTCAATTTGAAATGGGGTAAATGTTTGCTTAAATCCCTACTAAACTTTCCTCCCACCGCCCCCCAAAAAAAGACTCTATTAGTGGCAGAAATACCTCAGCCTAAATTGTGAGAATTATCTTTACAGATGAGAAGGAATGCAGAGAATGTAAATGTGCAGCCATTTCCAATAGACAGGATGAAAATAAATTACTTTTATTCATAGGGAACATTTGTATCCTGCTCACCCAAAGACTAGCAATGTTTGATATGGCTGCGGTGTATCTTATATAATAAGGAATATTTTCTAGCTGAGCAGTCCTTGGTTTTGTAAATAGTCAGAAAGATGTCTTGTCCTGCTTGTATTTTTCTGGTTTGAAATTTGGGTAGTAGAAAAATCTGAAGCAGATGATGTACGCTTGGGTACAGTTCTCATTCAACAATTAGATAATAGTCACAGTACCCTTCCCCCCTAATATACGTCCCCCATATTAGCATTTGGGGAGGGAGATAAAATTTAGTAACTCCCTAGACTAGCTAATTCTTGTCTCCTCTTGCTATTAAAATGTGTCTTGGATTTTTACAGTGGCTTTAAGTACCAAAGCAGAAAAGGAAATGTATTAGGAAGGAACCACTAAAACCCCAAAACATATCTTCTGAACTGAAGGAAATGATGACGATGACAATGAAGATGATATGATTATAGCTTGTTCTTGAAAACTGCTGAGACTGAAATGTCTCTTTAATTATCCTCTTCTGAATTTAAATTAACACTATCAGTGCCATAGAGAAGCTATTCTTAACTAGCTCTAAACAGCCTAAATGGCTTAAATGCAATAATGCTGAAAAATTTGGACAGAGCAATTAAATGCTCAACTAGATAAATATTTCCTTAAAGTATTTTGAATGCATTGAAGATGGGGACTCAAACAAGTCTCAGTGAAGGGAATAGTAAATAGATTGGAAACTAAGAATACTGCTACTGGGAATTATAAATATTTTCAGAATGGCCCAGTGACATCAAGTGATATGCCCAGTAATAGGCATATTATGGAAATGCTATTTTCACATACTGTGCCAGATATTAATAGTAAGGTTTACTAAGTATTTCATACACACTTTCAGGCAATTCTTAACAGATAAAGGGCAAATTCTGTTACTCTTCACCTATTTGAAAATTATTTCTGTAGACTTTCATTTGCCATAATTTTATTTCTTTAGAAAATTAGAACAATAAAAGGTTAATTTGTTGCTTGTCCAAGATAGCTATGATTGCCTCAGTTAGTAGCTATGTACATTATCCCAAAAAGAACTCTAAAATTTGTGCCATTGAAATCTCTTGTTAAAAAAATTAGGAGATTCTATTTATACTATGTTTATTTTTATGACCATTCAAAAGGAAGAGTCTATAAAATCTAAGTATGTTTCATTGTAGTCTCTGACTAATATCGAAGTAATAAGATAAAATAAAATTCCAATACAGCACATCTGTATATTCATGGAAATAGTCAAGAGTAATATGAACTGCCAACTGCCAATTGACTTCTACCATTCTTTAGACCACGGGTGTCAAACTAAAGGCCTGCGGGCTGAATCCGTCCTGCGATGTCATCCTGGAAAATGTAATGGGCTGGCCTATATCACTTCGGCCTAGTCTACCCGCATCACTTCAACCCAGTCTACCCAATGCAAAGAGGAAACAATGGGCCAGTGTGGCTTCAGCCCAGTTTACCCGCATTGCTTCAGCCCAGTCTACCTGCATTGCTTTAGCCCAGTCTACCCAATGCGAAGAGGAAACATGCCAGAAGTTTGAGGAGTGGTTTCAAGCTGGCTACGCCCACCCAGTTGGCCATGCTGACTGAGTGGCATCAAGCTGTTCATTTCCACCCAGTCAGCCATGCCCACCCAGCCCCCAAGGTCTACCACAGCCCTGATGTGGCCCTCAATGAAATTGAGTTTGGCACCCCTGCTTTAGACCAACAGAATAAGTTGTTCCATTGTAGTTTAGTCTGCTGTTAATAGAAATAATATCTTGTGAACTACTAACACAGATTTGGCAGTTTAAATGTTTTTGCCCAACTTGAGTTGATGTACATAAAATTAATCTGGCTGCTAGAAGTGTAAGAAGAACATAATGGCCAAAGGCCAATTGTCACAAAAGTCAGGGTGGCACCCACAGTAGTATGTTCAAACACTTTCTCCTTTGTTCATGCATGTAATGTTGATTGATGCACAAAACAGGCCTGTGCACTGCTACAACTGCTCTCCTGACTTTTTTGGCCCCCATGGCAGATGCATGATTAATAGCTGCAGGAATCATAGTAGAGCTTGATGCAAACAAATCATTCAGTGGGATTCACACTGTAATGACGATTCTTTCTGAAAAGGAGATATTTCTGAATTTACTCTCAAAAAACTGTTGATATTGAATTATGTGTGTTGCATGAGGTGCTTTGGTAGTTTAAAACCATTCTTATCATTTCCCAGCTCAGCTAATATACTGTCAAGGTTTCAGTAATTTCAGTTTGGAATTCCATGTCCAGGACCATTTATGTTAGCTTTGTCAAGGCTGCTTCATAACCAATGTCCATGTAGTAGTATTGCAATTTAACTGGGGTCCAGTTCTAGGAAGTTCAATAGAAGTTAGCCATAATTAGAAGAGTTACCATCTGAAACTTGGTAACTTATTCATATTCTGGTCTCTATTTTATTTTACCTCACTTCTTTATGGAACGGTGCATTAAGTATATCCTGAAATAGATTCCTTTAAAAATTGGTTGAATCATGTAAAATAAGTAAAATTAATAAATGGTTATAGCTATGCCTTATAAAGGAGTTGGATCTGAGCTTTAGGATATACATGGCTCACAAATTGTCTATTAAACTCTAATATTTTTCACTGGTCAGATATAAAGCTGATGTTCTTCCACAACACTGAATGTCCTAAGAAAAAATAAACATTAGCAAGATAGATGCTTATTCTAAGCACTAATAATTTTAATGCTACTGGAAGATATTGTATACTGGAACAGAAGAATAGGGTAGGATAGAGTAGAGTAGAGTAGAGTAGAGTAGAGTAGAGTAGAGTAGAGTAGAGTAGAGTAAAGAGAAGGATAATTGAATGGGCTTTTAAGGATATTATGGACATTTTCAGGCCCATAGATTGAATTGTAATTTTTGTTTTCATCTTCCCTCTATCTTCATGGTAGATAGAAAGCTGCAGATGGTAAAATGATAGTAGTAGGATCCACAAATATCTAGAAAGTGTACAATTTATCTAAAAGACATGTTTTCACTATCTAACATACTATGTGCAGATTTTCCCTACTACTCTGTGATTGTAGGAAAAATACACACCCTCAAATTGAATGTGAGACAAAAGCTTCTATTTGTCTCATTTATGTTATATGTTGCCAATAGAATAAAATAATCCATTTTTATATTCTTTGTGTGTAGTTCAAGGAAGGGACAATACATCAGTAAAAGAAAACTGTATGATTTAGTCACTGATATCTCTCTTTTAAACTGCCTTTGGCAGGAGAAAGACTCAATTCTACTTGAGACCACAAAAGCTACTGGCAGTAAGACTAGTAGCTAATACAAACAAAGTTAGTTCATTTATTGGATTTGATATCAGACAGTTCCATATATCATCTTAAACATTCCATTGATCATTGTGATCCTCAGTCATATAACATTTGAAAAATTGCTGTAGCATAATATTCAAGGGATTTCCCTCCTTAGAGAGGATAAACTTTTCACCAATATTTTATTATTGAAGTGTTCTTGTTTTAAATCAAGAATATAACACTTAAACAATAAAAATATAGGAACATTATAAAGAATAAATGTCCATGACATGTATATAATGACATGATCATGGAAATATTGCAACTTACATCAGATGTCATTGTATGTGTGCCACCATTTTGGTATTGCAATTTACCTATGGACACCTCTCTAACTGCCAGCCATAATTTGATTTAATACATCTCTCAAGCGAATTAACTTTCTCTCTCCCACCACTCACATGACCAGGTACAAAACTTTTAAATATAAATATATAAAGCATTTTAGTAAAAAAAAAAATCAGTCTGTTCTTAGAAGAAGTTAACCGACAATAATGAATATGATAATATATTCTTTGCTAACAACTGACATTTTTTTAAAAAAAATAATTTGTTAGAATGTGTAATCATGCTCAGGTTAAGTTTGAGTAAATCACACTTTAAAGACCAACAGAATTGAATTCCATTTTGTGCATCCATGTTTATTAATTGTTTTAGCTGAATAAATTTTGTAAAATGAACTGAAAGAATGCAAGAAGGGCCCAAAAGAAAATTAAGCTCTTGTTTGATTTCAGACAGAAATTAGGATACCCATGGTTCGCAAATTGTCTGTTGAACTCTAATATTTTCCATGAGTCAGATATAAAGCTGCTGTTTTTTCCACAACATTGAATACACTAGGAAAAATTTAAAATTAGCAAGATAGTTAACTAATTTTTAATTCTCTCTAACTCAATTATTATGAGTGACCATAGAAGGCATCTGTATTTAATTCTATAGAACAAAGTATGCCCCATATTTATGCATGTGTTTCTGTTGTTCCTTGTATTATGTCTATATGTTTGGGGTGTATCTGTATACCAGAAAGCCTAGAACAATGATGGCTAACCTTTTTGCCATCGTGTGCCAAAAGTGGGGGGAGCATGGGGGGTCGTGGGTGCATGTGCCCACATCCATAATTCAATGCACCCCACCCACCCA
>JANHZT010009514.1:16927-27768 GCA_032468215.1 Stegonotus admiraltiensis | reverse complement strand
GTTTGGCACTTGAACGGGTCCTGCTAAGGAAGGATGGGTTGCCAGATGACGTCATTCACACCATCCAATCTTCACGATGGTTGTCAACAGTTCGTATTTACGAAGCATCCTGGAAAGCATTTGCAAGTTGGTGCGCTCGTCACCACGTTGACTCTACTTCGGCGGGGGTTATTGAGATCCTCCAATTTCTCCAATCAGGACTGGACAGAGGTCTAGCTCCAGCAACCTTAAGGCGTCAGGTTGCAGCCTTGGCTACAGTCCTTTCTCGGGATCCGCGCTATCCGTTGTCACAGGATTTAAGGATTAGAAGTTTTCTTTGTGGGGCGTCTGTCATTTCCCCACCGGTGGTCCACCGTTACCCATCCTGGGATCTACCACTTGTACTCCAGGCACTTACTGCAGAGCCATTCGAACCTTTGGGATCCATTAGTCTCTGTTTTCTTTCCTTTAAGCTGGCTTTCTTGCTTGCAATTACGTCGGCGCGACGTGTCTCTGAGATTGCAGCCCTTTCAGTACGCAATGACCTCTGTGTTTTCTATCCAGATAGAGTAGTCCTACGTTTGGACCCTACGTTCTTGCTCAAGGTAAATTCTTACTTTCACCGGGCTCAAGAGCTTGTCATTCCAGATTTCTGTCCTGAGCCGCATCATCCACAGGAGAAGCGTTGGCACATGTTGGACGTGCGGAGGCCTCTCTCCATCCATCCATCCCATCTTTTTTTTTCACACCACTAGTAAGTTTCTGGGTCCTGGGAACAGTCAGAGAAGGTGGAGGTGGCAGAAACTGGGGTTACATGTACTGTATACCTTGAGTTCTCTGAAATACTGGAAGTATACACTCCCAAAAGTTTTAAGAAAGTTCCATGGTTGTTTATCAAAGTTCTCTTCAATTACCTCTGAAATTGTGCCTGCTGTTTAATCTGAGCAAATCATTGCAATGTCACTTTGAATGTTGCTTTAGGCATAATTGAGATGTAGGGACAAGTTTCAATTCCTCAGAGGTCTGATGCCCATCATATTTCCCTTGAAATGCTTAAAGGTGCTTCATCTGCAGCACAAACCCCCTTCATATTCAGTTTGATTTTTTCATTCAAATGAACTTTTAAGTCAAATTCATTACTAATCAACATATTTCCATGAGAGGAAGTTGATCCAAATATTAAGACAATTCCACCAGAAAGGAGAGGAGGAGGAATGGGAGAAAAACACTCCCCACCACCACCAAAAAAAAAGATAAAATGAAGATTGGGAAAGAAGACAGAATCACTGCACACTATGAAGGGAAGAGATGTTGTGGGGAAAGCGATGAAGGTGAAGAAATCCAAACAGAGAAGAATTTTGTTTTGGCAATGCCAAAAGCTTTCAAATTATCTAAGCAGCCCGCCCCTTCCCAACCATTGTAATCCTCAAGGACATCTCTGCTTCTTATCATTTTCAGAGTTTCTCCTGCTTATAGTAAAGGCAAAATGACACACACCGCTCTAGTCACACACACACACACACACACACACACACACAGCTCAAAAGGCAACTATTCAGAAAAAGCCCCCTCATTTTATCAAATATGATAACTCCAAAGCTATCAGTTTAGCTTTTTTGATGAAGAGTATCCCATCTATTATACAACAAAAGCCCTTTGCCAGAACCTTCAGTTACTCTGCCAACCATATGTTCACTTTCCATGCTTCCTGATGGTTTGTGTTTTATTTAAATGTTTTTCCTTGTATCTTATTTAACTTAGTTCCACAGGTTTGCCTTAAACTTCAGCGGGAAAACTTTCAAGCAACAGAATCAATAATATTGAGCTAATTAGAGTTGATCCTATGATAAACATAGAATTATATAGGGAGACTATATTAAAATGTAATGAAATGGAGGTATGCAAAGAAACTTAAATGAATACTGGAGGCTTAGATCCTGAAATTAAATATTGGATTATTAGGCTCAGTTGATCGGTGGAAAAGATAAATTATTTACAATTAATTTGTCTCAAAGATGCTTTTAAAAAATGGGATGGATGGATCCCTGGTTCAATTGAGAATAATGCATTCCTGCCTATACACATTCATATATCCACACAGTTACAATGATGCTGTCGCAACAATGTACTGCTGTGCTATGAAGCTTCTGATAATGCCTGTTGAGGTGTTAGGTAGTGAATTTTAAATATTAATTTCCAGTTCTGAAATTAAAGCTTTTTCTCTTTTCCATCCTGCCCCCCATCAACCTTTTAAAAAAAAACACCCAAAGACAACGATCAGGGTAACAACTTTTGCAGCAGGAAAAGGTCTTAAAAATTATTTAAATTAAAACGTACTGTTTAGGAAAGAAAAGCTGACTTTCCAAATAAGGCTCATGTCATTCTCAGGGGAAGCAATTAGATACAAAACAGGACACCTGGTATGACATTAATGAGCCTCAAGTTCTGTTGTTATCAAGCATCAAGGACCGTGCTAGGAAATTAGCCTAGGACTTTAATTAGATCTGTAGTAACAACTATGTTTCACGTATTTTTATTAATATATTTTAAAAAGAATGCATTTTAATAAGGCCCTTGAGGATTCAGTGAGGGTTTTTACTGTGGCTTTTTAAAAAAATCTATGTTTCTAATAACGAAGATGTACAGTGTGATATAGTGGTTAGAGTATTAGATTTTAACTGTAATGGAGTCTATTTTAGACTCCCCTATTTTGAAAGGGCAAGAGTAACCATGATTTCACTTTACTATAGATTAGCAAAACGAATATTTTCTTTTGCAATGGAGAAAGAGAAAAAGTCTTAGGAAAAGAGATTATAGGCCTTTCCAGATGTGGAAAACTCGGTGGGCCATACTGAGTCATTTTCGCACGCTGTGAAAAGAATGGATCAATTCAATTAGGAGCTTGCTAGCGATTGCTAAGTATCACCCTTGTGTTGTTGCAAGACTTAAAGCATTTTTAGCTTAGGAAAAAATCATACAGAATGTTGTAAGTATAATATAACTTATAGTGTGGAGAAAATAGGTAAGGAACAAAATGTTTCCACATTTCTGTATCTATGCGATTCACCAGATTAATGGGCCTGAGTAATTTGGCTCCACTGCATAGTATAATTGCCATATTACAAGTAACTGAGAGGGTTGTTTTTTTCCTCACTTGGCTTCATTTCTTTGGACTAGACTTCCCTCAGGATTGCACTTGGATTTGGATCATTTAATGCCTTAAAAAGCATTAAACTACTTCTTTGCAATGAGCCTTTAAAACAAATAGCTCTAAGTTGTTACTTCGAATGTATGGAGGTCATGGTACTTTTAGTTTAGAAAATACTTATATTATGATGGCATACTTGATTGTCATGTGTTATTGCATCGGTTGTGGTTTTATTCTATGTGCTGTACTCAGCTATAAATGAATAATAAATAAAACTGCCAGTACCACCATTACTCTTACTTATAATAAGAACCTGGGGTAACCAACAAAGATAAATGTGGCAGATCAGGGTTGAATAAAAGATAGTATCTTTTTACCACTCCATTGTTTAAATTACAGAACTCACTGCCATATAGTGATGCCACCAGCTTAGATAGCCTTAAAAGAAGATCACACAGATTAATGGAGGATAAGATTAGTAAGAGATACACATTGTAATGGTGGCATATTACCTTCAGAGTCAATTGCATTCTACCTGTGACTATCAGTTGCTGGGAAACAGGGTGAAAGGTATTCAAGGTTTTCCCTAGGCATCTCATTTTCCAGTGTGAGAGCAGAATCCTTTTGTTTGATCCAAAGTGGTTCTTTTATTTATTCTTAATAACAAGCCATTCTCTGTGTGTTTCTCTCCAAGAAAGAATTGGAATTAAAATTGAAGATATGGTTTCAGGCAAGGTTAATTGTGGTGACTAGGATTTTCCCTGCAGTATTTGTTTTCCAGTCAGCTTTGAGAAAAGCATATCATAACCTCAAATGCCTTTTACACAGGAACAATAGCAGTTTGTTAGCTAAGATGCATAAAACTCTTTTAATTGCTATCATAAATTCTGCTGGATGTGGACCAGGAACAGATATGCAATCAATATCAAAGCACAAGATTGTATTGGCAAAATTATTGTATTGATAAATTTTGAGCCCACAATTAAAGAGGAAATGAATTAAACATTATCTGTGACAGGAGTCAGCAACATGCTAAAGATTAGAAAAGGTAATCTAAGATCACAATCAAAATCAGGAAAAACAGTCAAGAAAAATCCTGGTGTGGCCTTTCAGAACCATGGACAGCTCATATTGCATAAATCATTCCCGCAAGATTAACTTGTATTTTAATTAAGGTCATCTCCTCATGGGTGGTCTGTAGCATCCTCAGTCATCATGGAAGCATCATAAAATCTGTCCTCATTCATTTTATTTTGGTACAATAATTATTGGATGACACTAGACAATATTATAAGTCACTAGTGGAAAAATTATTTAAAGCACCCCCACACCCATTTTCAGCATCCCACCAAATTACGTTCAGGAATAACATAAAATTTGTGAATGAAGTAAGAAAACATTGAGGCAACTGAAGCAAAACCTACAGTAATTTTAACTAGCCACACCTTTTTTAGATTCTTCCCTCTTCTTGAGAATCAAGAAAAATATTTTAAAAAACAGCCTGTGTGTGTTAAAAAATTGCCTCTGTGTGTGTTGTTTTTGTTGGGCATACTTTTATAATTTAAAGAATATGGTCAGTAATGAGACTTTTGTGGAAGACTATTGCCTCCCAATTGTATTTGTCTTTTTTAAAAATGTAACCTTTGAGATTCCAGATAGGGGATTTCTGACTTTAAATAGGCATTTGCTAGACTTTAACTTAGAATTATGATTCTGATCCTACACATGAAAAGTCTGTGCTACCTGCTGTTGTGCCCTTTGTTCAGTAGTCAGGTTCCTATCTGAAACATACCTATGATTATCAACCTCATGCTAAACCAAGAGATCATATCACTATAGTTCCTCTTACCCATTGATTCAACCTCTTGCATTGTGGCACAGTGGATTTTAGATGTGCACATCTAAGAGTATGGAAGTATAAGATACTCTCTCTTTCTCTCTTTGTCTCACTGCAATGGAAGACTTAGAGATATTGGAGATCAATAACTGTAAGGTATTTTGGGGGAAATCTGGACCTTCACGGAAAATGTCTTAGATTAAGTCCATGAAATCATGAGAATGGGAATTACAGTTTCCTAAAGTGCTAGGAAATTATGGCTACACTGTTTAGTTCAGTTAGAATGTTTGATTTGGTCTAAATCAAGATTTCCTGTTTCTAGGAATGCATATGAATATATTGAAAAACCAGCTATATAAAATGACTGGCAGCTATAGTGCCATTTATTCCAAGCTTGAGGGATAGAATTCATTCTGCATTATTTATTGTCATTACGGAAAGATTAATCAAATAGGCAGCTGCCAGAATGGGCATTAAGATAGGGTTCCCCACTGATAGAAAAGCTGGATTTATTACTCACGAATGACACAGAATTTGATTATGGCTTAAACACCAAATTCATGTTAGTCATTTGATCATTTTAATTTTATTGTGTCATTCTGATATATGGTTGCAAGTTTTCTCTAGTAAATAACAACACCAAGTGTTATCTTTCTTAGCATGTTTTTTCCTATTCAACAGAATATAATTGACAATAATTGATTTTCTGTCATGGCATACTTCTTCTATAAAACTTTTACACCCAGTATGAGTTGCATTAAAATTACATCCCTCCTTGTCTCTTCTATGTATTTTCTGGACAAAGCTAAATCGCCATTGTCTGAATAAAATAACATATATTACAGGAGCAGCAGCCTGCATAACAAATGAGAAGAAGTTCTAAGAAAACATCAGAGTCATTAAGCAGCCAAATTATTGAGGGATTGTGGATTTTATCCATTTAGCCTGACTGAAATTAGAGCAACCTACAAACTTACTCCTTGAAAGAAGAAAGAGCAGGATGTGCTTTGGTTTGTATTTTATGGCAAAGCAATGTAAATCAATTATATAGGGTGAATTCATGTTAAATAATCAGAGCCAGAAAAGCAAGTAGTTGTATGGAGACAAAGAGGTTTACAGAGGCTAGTATAGAATACAGACTTAATCAGTGGTGGGATTCAAGTAATTTAAAAAGCGGTTCTCTGCCCTAATGATTTCTTCCAACAACTGGTTTGCCAAACTGCTCAGAAAGTTAACAACCAGTTCTCCTGAAGTGTGCTAACTGGTTGAATCCACCACTGGGCTTAATATGCTGGAGTAGAAATGGAGAAACCAGGGTTTTAGTCAGTGGTGAAATCCTGCTGGTTCTGTCCAGCTCATGTGAACTGGTAGCAGCGGCAGCGTGTGATTCAGCGAACTGGTAGTGGAAGTAGTGCGAGGCTCCACCCCCCCCCACCCGGACGTCATTACTTCCTGGTTTTAACCAGGAAGTAACCCATTTTGGACCTTCTGTGCATGCGCAGAGGATCAAAAATCAAAACAGACACGCACTTCCGAACCAGTAGGGAAGGTAAGTAGATTTCACCCCTGGTTTTAGTCCACTTTCAGCTATGAAATCTCACTGGATGACTTTGGGCAAGTCATTCTCTCTCAGCCAACCAATCTCACAGGTTTATTATTAGAGAGAAAGTAAGACAAAATGTGTTTCCTGAGATCCTGAAAAAAGGTAGGGTACAGCTCTAATAAATAAGCACAATAAATACATGCATTGACACATTTAATTCTCCTTTCTTTAACAACATTACCCCATGAAGTGACTCAAAACTGTAGCTTGTCATCTAGAATTACTTTATTGTATGCACAGATTATTATATCATAGATTAAATAGATATAAAAATGATTGGGAGAGGCAACAACCAAAGGACCCAGTGGTACACTTTTCAAAGGCCAAGGAGTGCATGATCTCAGAAATGGAGAGCAATCCTGAAATCACTCAAAGCAGGTTTCTCCTGAAATCGTTAATCCCACACAAAGTTTGAATCATGTCCTCTTCAAATCTAGAATCTCTGAATTGAACTGAATCAAATCAAGGTTGATTTGCACTTTTTTTTTTCATTTCTAGAAAATTAGCATTGAGAAGCTTTGTATGAAAAGAGGCTATTTCCCTGAAATATCTTTGCCTCATTTATCATCCATGTAAAAAGCAGATTATAAATGAGCTGGGAGTAATGTTCACTAATAGAAAGTTAAGCTTCAAGAGGGTTTTTTTTATTATTATTTTTTCATGCTTCAGCAACAACAACATTGTCTTGTAAAAGAAAAAAGTAAAATAAAACCATGAAAAAAAAATACCTAAATAATTCAGAAATACATTTTCAGGCTATAAATGATTCTTGTTTTTCATCCTGGAAATAGACTGTAAATGTTCTCTGAATTTTAAAAGCTGTGATATGTTGATATCACTATGTTGATAAAATCATAGTAAAGAATTGTAGTACTTTTGGCAATCACTAGCCTTGACATTTCAAATGGGATCTTGAGTATTGGCCTTGACATTTCAAATACTGTATCTCTCCAAAAAGAAGGCCAGGTCTTATTTTCTTTTGACCCCTGAAAAAATGGTTAGGCCTTCTGTTTGGAGGGTTCTAATTATTGACTGACCTCGCAGCGGTGGCACCAACAGCCCTGTCCAGCACGAGCCCACTGTTGGCCCACTTCTTCTGCCGCCACTTGCCACTACTTGCACACATTGCCCCAGCCTCCATTTTGCTTTCAGATGCCTGCCGGAAGGTATCTGCATCCGATAACAGAGCTCTGGATTGATCCAGAGCTCTGTTATCAGCTGCAGATGCCTTGCAGCAGGCATCTGAAACCAAAACAGAGGCCAGGGCGATATGTGTGAGTGGCAGCAAGTGGCCACAGAAGAAGCAGCCGCAGAAGAAGGTGACACAGGTGTCGGGGTGTGTGAGGCCTGGTAAGTAGGGCAGCTCCACCCCGTCCTCATCCCCGCCCTAGGTTATTTTTTACCTGTGTGCCCACCCTCTGCACCCTGGGGTGGTTGGGGTCTTAATTAGGGCTAATTTTGTGGGTGGGGCTTAATTTGATTGCATGTGCTCAAAAACATGATAGGGCTTCTTTTCAAGGTGGGTCATCTTTTTGGAGAAATACGATATAAGACTTTGAATTGATAAACTCATACTATAGTCTCTATTGATTCCCAGTTACTTCTTTCTCAATAGCTACTCAGAAATCAAAGAAATCAACATGTTTTTTCATGGCTCTCTGAATATGCACTTTATCGATCAGTTTCTAGTAATAAGCTAACCTAAGTGCTACTAATATGGAACACACTCTTCAGTAGGAAATGATATTTTCTTAACATTACTCATGCCTTCCATGTTCAGACTGTTCACATTATGTCCAACCATCAACTTTAATGGAAGACTTGAAAGATATTGAAAAGTTACAGTGTGATAAGCCCAGTTTTTATCGCAGTGATCATGAACAATTGAGCTGGATCCGACATGGATGATTAAAGTTGTCAAAGCATAATACCATCTTCCTCTGTTACCAAAATTGAAGGTCATATCTATGAATATGATCAAGTACTCACAGAATCATAGAATGGAAGGGTTGGAAGAGAATGTGGAGTTCGTCTATCCAAACTCCTGCTACTCCAGGGATCTTCTATTATAGCATATCTGATAGTTGGCAATTCATTGTCTATTTAAATTATTCCAATGAAGGACAATCTACCATGTCCTGAGGCAGTCTGCTGCACCCTTGAATAGCTTGTTAGGATTTTTTTCTGATGCTCAGTTGAAATTTCCCTTTTTATTGAAATATACCCATTGTTTATTGTCCTTTCTTCTGGAACACCTCTGAACAATTCTGCCTTGTCTTCTATATGACAGCTCTTCATATACCTGAAGACAGCTATCACATGTCCTTGCTATCTTATCTTCTCCAGGCTAAATTTACCCAGAGTCCTCAGCAGTTTCTCAATAGATTTTCCTTCCAGGCTTCAATCTATTATAAAGAATAGTAAAATATACCAACAAAAGACTCAACACCAAGAACAGACAGTCAATCATCCATGCCCTCATAGCTTGCTTTCTGAACTCTTGGAATACATCTTACATCTTAAAATGCATTTTAAAAACTATCTGAACATTTAAATTGATCCCAATTTCCTCTATGAGTACAGGAAAAATGCCAAGGGAAATAAAGAGAGTTTCAAAAAGTTTATTGCATCCTTACATTCATTTTCCTCAATGAAGGACAAAGAAAAGAGGGAAGTTACCTAGAAGTGGGACATCTTTAGCAAGGATAGAACTTTGGAGATCATTTGAAGATCTATGGCTATAGCTAGTTCTAAAATAAAATGTACCAATGACTTTTGGGGAATAATCAGATTCTTAGAATTCCTTATTTATTTATTTGATTTATATATCTTCCATCATTTGCAATAATTCTGGATAGTTCACAGCAAGCTCAGTATAACCAAAACTAGATAAAACAGCAATTTCACAAAACAAGATAAAACAACAATTCCACAAAGCAACCCCATACTGTAACCCATTGTGTCCCCAATAATAGCACTTCCACCAAACAATTACATTCTATATTCCATGGGCTCCTTTCACACCATAATCTAATGCCCTTGCTGAGTGGAGAGATATCTACAATTCCTCATGATGCTGATTTGCCACATTGGTAAAATAATTTAGCATTTTCTAAATTATTAGAAGGAATTATCCACTCTTCTCCCCAAACTGTGGTAAAACTATTTGGCTAATTGTCTTGCCTGGGATGATTGTTAATGACAATTGTGCAGCATTTTGGATTCAGTCCCAAAGAAAATGCTTCTTTGTAGCACTGTTTTTCAACTTTTTAAAACAGTATCTTTTTTAAAAAAAGTTTTTTATTTATTTTACAACAACAACACAACACACCATAATATGTGTTTCTTTTTACATATCAATTTCGTTCCTCTTACTTTATACATTCCCCATTTTTCCCATCCTTTATTATCATTATCTTTATTGTCCCTTTATATCTAATTTTATTCATTTACAATATTTTACACATTTGTCACATTCTCCTCTCCATCATTTATTCACATTTACTTTCCCTAATCTCGAGCCAATCATACCACTTATTCCATACTTGATAGTATTCTATATCTTCCTTTTCTTTTCTTTTCTTTCTTTCGCTAATTTGTCCATCTCCGCACAGTCCAGAATTTTCTTAATTATTCTTCCTCTGTTGGTACAGGCGAAAGCAGCTGTATCTTATCTCAAGAGCATCCAACTGCTTTCTATAGCAGTCATACAACTACTTTTAAAGAGTTGCAGAGGGACTTCAAAGCCTTTTTTGAATGAAGCACTTCACAGCTCTATTTCTATATTTATTCCAACATATTTTAACAGAATTATATCATTTTAATACCATAATGCTTGATAATACAATAGTCTCTGATCTACTTGGGTAGGATGAGAAGCACATAAAAAGACAGCCTTTGAAGTCTCAAATAAAAGCCTTTGTCTTCTTTTAACAAACACTCTGCCTTTGTTGACAATATTTTGATAGTACTTTTTAATTATTATTTTCCAGATCTCAAGATTTCAAGAAATAACCTAGAGGTAAGTATCCTTTTAATTTAGAGTCAACTTCTAAGCTCTGTTGAGTTGGATTTCACTAGAACAAAAGAGCTTAGGAAATCCAAAAGTCACCCTCTGTTGGGAGGCATGGCAATTGAAGTGCAACCTTGAGAGCTACTTTATGACCAGACAGCAACTGTTTCTTTTAAGTAACTTAAAAGAGCCTTGGTAGTACAGTGGACTAAAAACACTGTTATTAACATCTGCTGCTTGCAATTACTGCAAGTTCAAATCT
>JANHZT010009513.1:4458-19091 GCA_032468215.1 Stegonotus admiraltiensis | reverse complement strand
GTTAATTCAGTCAAATGACTTCCTTCCAAGGTAATTGTTAACAAAACTATGAGATAGTGGGACTGTTCTTCAATGGCAGCAGAGTAAGAGGGAAATCAGCACTTTAATGTCACATGCTTAAGAACAATTTAAGATGTGGAGAGAAAAATATATTGGCAGAAGAGAAAATGTTACCAAGGCAGGTTTATAAAATGACTCATGTAAATGTAACATTATTTAAGGCAGCAGCTTCTACATAAAGATTAAATCTAGGACTCTACAATTTGATTTCTACTTCTCTTCATCTAGACCCATATGGCAGGAAAATTGAGTGCTTTCTAGCTGATTGTTTTGAATGATTTTTATTGTTTTCATACTTTTGTTGACTTTTGTGTGGTTTATTTTGCAGTATTGTTTTGTATTTTTTAAAAAATCTGTATGCTATTCAGTCACATACTATATATGACATGGGTAGCTACATAAATTTACCAAATAAATAAATGTTCTAAAGAAAATGCTACACTCCAATATTAAATCTATTCTTATTTTACATTTGATAATGTGTCCCAATAATGTAGAACCTACCTACCACGCCAAGGTTAGGAAAAATTATTCTATCTGCCCTTTTCTCCAGAGCCCCTAGTACTAACTTTTAGATATAAAAAATACCACTAATTCAGGGTTCCCCAAACTCTGGGCCATGGACTGGCATCAGAAACTGGACCGAGCAAAAGAGTGAAGCTCCATCAGCACATCCCACACATGCGAGATGCAGGCAACATGTGAAACCACGTGTTGTCGTTCCCCTCCCCCGTCTGTTGGAAAAACATGGAACTGTCGTCCCCACCCCCTGTCTGTTGGAAAAACATTCTCCATGGAACTGATCCCTGGTACCCAAAAGGTTGGGGGCCACTGCACTAAACAGTTGGGGCGATATTACTTCCATCACTCAAATTCCAATTGCACACAGAGAATATCCATTTATGTTTCAAGATAAAAGCTTTACCTGGTTTTTCCAAAGCTTTTGGTTCTGCCTCTTCCAATTGCAGAAGTTCATCAAGAGCAAGTTTTGCGGCATTTGATTTTGATTCCTTTTTATTTTGGCCCAATCCAGTCTTATACTGAATGCCATCAACTACAGCACAAAAAGCAAAGTAAGTTCCCAAGAGATTTCCTTCAAAATGCAAAAAGGAAAGCAAACATTTATTTCTAGTTTTATAAAAATTAACATGTTTTCGTCCAGCTTTAAGCATGTTTTACTAATATCAAACTCTAGTCTACCTCAATTTAGGAAAAATAAAAAATAAAAGTTATTCTCAAGCATGTTAGCACTTTAGTGATTTTCTGTCCTCATCCAAAATGCAATTACATTGCAATCTTCTTGTCAAGGTAACAGAATTGAAATACGTGTTTAAATATTCCAAAATTGATTGTTGACAGTTGTTTCATACCACCAAATAAAACCTTCTTCCTGATAAATGGGTGAAGTAAGCATCCATTTACCAGTTCCTAGCATAATGTTTTATATCAGATTTCTACATAAGAGAATTTTAGATTTTAGCTAGGTGATAAGAGGTATCTTAACAATCTTATTTAAGTCTGGCATGCAATAACGTAGTAAACTATTGGGAACAGCAATTTAAGAGATCTGACTTCACAATTAAGCCTGTAGAACAATGTGAATACTTGCCAGATGGCATTTAAAATAGCCATTACATATTTCTCAAATATACTATACCAGGATTTCTGAGTTTGGGGATCTTTGATTTGCTTTCTGAGTGTTTCCTATAGCTTAATTCAGAAAATATGTTAACTAGGTTTGCTTAATTCAGGAGTGCCTCTATAGTAGTTGGGATACATTTTTATTTTCTTTTGTTGGAAATTTAAAAAGTGCAGTAAGTATTTTAAGCCTTCTAGAAGCTTAAGGCACCTCTAATTTTTTCCCTATTTTTTTCCCTTTCACCATAAGACACTGGATTAGAAACTAGGAGACTAAGGGTTCTAGTCCTCCCTTAGGCATGGGAGTTGACTGGGTGACTTTGGACCAATCTTTATTAACTCAAACCACCTCATCAGGTTGTTGTTGTGGGGAAAAAAATAGAAAGCAGGAACATTATGTTCAAGACCCTGAGTTGTACAAAAAAAGGCTGGATCTAATAAATATAAATTTCATACTCTGGTTTGGCTTCGGATCTTATAGCTCAGGGGTGTTAAACTTGTGTCATCACATTGTTATCATGTGACGTATCATGACTTTTCCCCCCTTTGCTAAAATGGAGATGGGCATGGCCAGCATGTGACACATCCAGCCCATGGGTCACAAATTTGACACCCATTATAGATCGTATGAACCTTTGGAAAAGAACCAAAATGGGCCAAAATTGGAGCCATCATGACATCATCAGTTAACCCCTCCTTAATGCTGGTATAAATATACAGCCCCCAGCTGAAAAGAATTACCCACCACCAGTGTGTCAAACAAACTTTAGTTTGCTAGTTTCTTGCACCACACTGAGGAAAAACCACACGGTAACAAGCCATAGAGTCTTATATGCAGTTTATTTACAGCAAACCAGTTTCCTAGGCATTTCCTAGGCTATTTCAACATCCAGCTATTAGGACAGTGCAGATAACTTACAATAAAAGAAAATTACCTGTTGCCACCGTTTCCTTTAATTCAAGCTGTACACGCTGCATTTGTGCAAACTGATGCAAAGCTGAGACTGGATTGATCTCCCCTCGCTTGTATTTTGCAATAAATTCCTTTGGAATTTTCTTGGGGGGAAGTGAAGTAATTGGAACTATAGGCACAGTTTTAGTATATTGATAGTCATGACCTAAAGTGCATTGGTAAAGAGCACAAAAAACGAATGTGAATCACAGCATTTACTTGATCTGAAACAGCAATCCTTCATTGTTGTTATTTATATTTCTTTTCTTCCAAAAATTCCTCTTTAGAGTCAATTTACAAATGAGACTTTTTCTGCATTTATTCAATTTTATTCTTGATCTGCCCCTTTAAAGAACCTGTACAGGGAAGGATAGAACTTTTAACAGTTATTTTAAAAATACCATTATAAGTTTATCAAGATAAATACTGTATGAGTAAATCAGTAACTAGTATGAAAGATTATATAATTATATACATAACATAATGAAATGCTTGGGTATTCTGAACTACAAATTATTTTATTATTTATTTATTAATTAGACTTTTATACCGCCCTTCTCCCGAAGGACTCAGGGCAGTGTACAGCCAAAATAAAACCCCACAATACAAAAGCTAAAATATAATTAAAAGAATTAAATCAATTGGCCCCAAATAAAATCAATACCCCATAAAATGACATTCAGGCTAGCCCTGCTTGATGAAAAAATAATGTTTTGAGGGCATGGCGAAAAGTGCGAAGGTCTGGAATCCTCCGAATCTCCGGGGGGAGCTCGTTCCAGAGTGTAGGGGCCCCCAGAGAAGGCTCTCCCCCTGGGGGCCGTCAACCGACATTGCTTAGCCGACGGCACCCTGAGGAGTCCCTCTCTGTGGGAGCGTACTGGGCGATGGGAGGCTATTGGTGGCAGGAGGCGGTCTCGTAAGTACCCAGGCCCTAAGCCATGGAGCGCTTTAAAGGTGATAACCAACACCTTGAATCGCACCCGGAAGGCCACCAGGAGCCAGTGCAGCTCACGCAGGAGAGGTATTATATGGGCGCGTCGAGGTGCCCCCATGATCACCCACGCGGCCGTATTCTGGACCCGCTGAAGTCTCCGAGTGCTCTTCAAGGGGAGCCCCATGTAGAGAGTGTTACAGTAGTCCAGACGGGAAGTGACTAGGGCGTGAGTGACTGTGCGTAAGGAGTCCCGATCCAGAAAGTGGCACAACTGGTCAACCAGGCGAACCTGATAAAAAGCCCCCTGGAGACAGCCGTCACATGATCTTCAAGAGACAGCTGTGCATCCAGGAGGACACCCAAATTGCAAGCCCTCTCTGATGGGGGTAAACTCTCTCCCCCAATAGCCAGCGATGGAGTCAGCTGGCCATATCGGGATGCCGATATACATATACATATTAAATGCATTAATATGTATAACTGGAGCAACATCTAAGAAGAATAATTCAAACAGTTGTGCCAAAGGTTTGTCAAGCTGTATCAACAGCTAATGTCAGATGAATAATCATATTCAAAGAACTCTGTTAATGAATATTATGTTTGCAATATGATGTAGAAGCAAGTCCTACCAAATCTAGCATACTAGTATATGTATAGCCAAATTACTAACTGTACAGACTGAAAATATAGGTCTCACAACAGCTGTTATAACTGATAATGAATAACATGAAAGTTGCAGTGAAAATATTAAATGTAATTGTATAGTATTGTCTATCTCATACTCTGGTAAGAGACTTAAATGGGAATACTGTACAATAGTAACAAACTATATAGTTATTGTGAAACTATTCAACAATTGATATCTTGCTAATTAAAGTTTGAAGATTATAGGAAGAGAACCATGGAAAAGAAAATAGGCTTATGCCAGGAAACTAGCAATACAGCTACTATTCCTTTTCAGATCTTTCTTTTTCAAAATAATGATTAGCAATGTACAACAATAAAGGATTTTATATCCCAAATTACAGAGCATTCAAAACCAAATTTTTTTACTCAATTTTTATTTTATTCAAAACATTAAAACATAAATTCTAAAAAGGTACAAAAACAAAAAAACTAAACCAAAAAAGTTCATAAACAAGACAAAACAAACATATACATAAATTGTACCCCCTCAGCTGAATAACTCATAAATGTATTTCAAAAATAACTACTCCCCCGCCCTTGTGAAGCAGGCACACCAATTTCTATAATACTGTTTACCCAACCCACTTAGCCTGGCATCTATCTAATATATGAAAACATTCAACAGCTGAATTAAACTTCTAAATCCTCAGTTAACAATCAATTTATTGTACTTCATTCACAGAAAGTCCACAACGGTTTATAGTTTACCATAAATCACAGCAATCATTATCTCTGGTCCATCCAAGATTAAATATTCTTGAATGATTCTTAATAAGGCTTTTCTTTAAGGCATTAAACGAGATCTTTTCTAACAATTGGATTTTATTTCGCAAAGACATAAGTCTCTGTTTCTGTTATCTCCACAGCATGTGTTGTATAAATTTACAATCCACTGTAAAGAAACCAATTCTTTCTATTGATGTGTTTTGTATCCAATGGCAAGTAACGCTCAATTTGCTTGTCCATGGAGATTCTCAGTCATCCAGGCCATGGTTATGCCAAAGGTGCTATTCCCCACCCCCCAAAATGCAACTGGACTATTTTCTTTTCCTTTGAAAACTTCCACTTCTCATCCAAGTATCTTCTTCAGTTTTCAAAGAAAAAAAACAAGAAAGTTCAACTGACCTTTGAAAAAAGAAGCAACTTTGGGATATTCAATCTGTTTCTTTTAGTGTCCATCAAGAAACATAGAGAACTTAGATATCTGTCAAATATTCCTGATGTATATAATTTTATTAACACCTGAGATTTTGTCCAAATCACCAGAACACAAAAATGAAGGAAAAGTAAGAAAACTGTCTTTTGTGAAATCCAAATTTTGTTTTAATTCAGCTCATCTGGCAGCACACGTTTTGCATCCTAATGAGAGGATATCATTCAACAGGAAGAAATATCTCTCATTCTCAATAAAATTCCTACGTCTTGAACAATTGGAAACAGCTTTAATGAGACACTGCCAAGAAAAAATTGGGAGCAGACTCCAAACTGGCCAGTGGCAAAGAGAGTAGCATCTTATGAAGAAAATTTATGGTTTTCAGCCCAATGGTGGGCTTTTTTTTTAAAAAAAGCTAAAAAATATCAAATATATATACTGCCAAATGAAAAATGTCTTGCCTCAAGAGAATTGATTTCAAAAAGAACAGTTAAGCCCATCCAATGCGAGAATTTAGTCTTGCCCACGAAATCATCCTTAAATGAAAAAGAATGACTTGGAACAGGTCTGATGGTTGCCTTAGACTCAAATGGGACTGTAAAGATTTGATCCAAAAGTGAAAATGGAATATCTGAATTCTGACCTCAGTAAAAAGGAAACAGTGGACAGTTTTCCACAACTATACTGTAGTTGTATAGTGCAACTACATATTGCTTTGCTCACTATACCAGTGTTCTCAATCATGGTTACTTGAAGATATGTGGACTTCAACTCCTAGCCAGTTATTTTCAATATTATTTTCAAAATTCTAGTATTTTATTCCAAATACTGTTTTCTTTTAATGTTCTGTTCCAAGGCTCAAAAATGTAAATATACTAATTTTGCTATGGTCATTATTAAATGTTGTAAAGATAACTCTTTTTGCTAGTTATTACTTTTTGAATCAAATGCTTCTGTAGAACAAGGCTATCCAATTTTGCAAAAATGCAATGAATAAAATAATCAAGAAATACTTTAAATTTGTACTATACTTTGATGCCTGCTGTTTGGTTTGGCTAAAAGAATGGGTGAACCTTCAGAATAAGAGGCTACAGAACTTGGAAGGTCATGAATTAAGATTTGGATGGCACGGTTACCTATGTTATGAGAAAGTTAATGTTGATTTCAACAACCATTTTGTCAGACTTGCCATTCTGAGAGTTTGGAATAAATATAAAACAAGGTTTTCCATAAGGTGCCTCTTTGGGTTTCCCCACAAGAAGCTTTTTTAAGAAAAGAAACTGTGAGGCCAAACTTGTAGACTTCTGGTAAAATAATCTTTCAACTTGGGTGACCCTACCCTCAAATCTAAGAAGGAGCTAGAATCAGGTCGTCATATCTGCCATTGGTTTACAATTGAAAGAAAGATTTAAAGTAGACAAAAAGAATTATGGGTTTAACTTTGTCAAAAATAAATTCTATTGTGTGGTAGTGATGAACATATTGCTAAAGTCTATAAAATGCTACTGAATTTAAATCTGGAAAATGAACAAGTAAAGTAAAGCATTGTATGATTCAGTGGGCAAGGAACTTTGAGTATAATATAATGCTTAAACAACAGGAGAATATGTGGAATAAAGGTTTAAAATTTACATTAAACTATACCATAAAAAGGAATACTTTAAATTGTAATCAAGTTAATCTATTAAAGTAAAAGCAGCCAGGCCTCATTACACTTATACACCAGCATCTGTATTATGGTATTACCTTTAAGGATGAGAATCTACCATCCAAAGATTGGGCTAGTTTAATCATAGTCCTAGCTTATATGCATTTACCACATTGTCTATAGAATGCTTTAAGTCCTAATTCCTTAATGTTGGTAGACAACTTAATAGGGAAAGCCATCATTCAAAACCAATACCTGTAATAGGGGTCACCTTAGACGCCAAGTTTGATACACTGGATGTTTCTGGGATTAAAAACATCGGTTTAGCATTCTCCGCTTGCCGAAACAAACTACTGTGAGACGAAGACGGGGCAGAAGGTTGGGGTGGCTGGGCAGGCAAGTTCTTCTTCAACATTTGAGCAAAACTAGGTACTCTAGAAACCTGAGCCCAGTCATTTGCCATCTTTTCTCACCTAAAACCAAGTCGAAATAGCAGAGCGTTATTTATCAGCAGGGCATTCCGGCGTCAATAAAGGCGGCCCTCCTTGTGCGCCAGTCAAGCAATTAAGGAGAAGAAAGGGCGGGGAGATGGGGCAAGGAGGCGAATTTGCCACCCTTAGGGAACGAAGGCGGCCACTCACTAACCCTCAAACCCACCCAACGAGCTCCAACGGAAACTCCGCCTTCGAGAGAAACTACACGAAGCTGAAAAGAAAGCGCAAACCGCGCCGGACCGAACCTCCGGAGTTCTAGAATCCCACGCGGGAAAACGCCGTCTTCGCCCGCTTTTAAGGCTGCCGGTCACGTGATTAACACCCCCCCCCTCCTCCGCCCAACGCTTTAACGTTCTTGGGCGGCGGCTCGCTGGTTGGGAATCCTCTTACAAACAAACGAGCGTTCCCGGCCGCTGCAAGAGCGGAGAGGCGTCTGTGGAAGGGAGGTGGGAACACGCGTCCTCCTCCTCCTCCTCCTGATCAGTTGGAAAGGAAAGGACGGCTTTATCTGGCCGCCCGTTTTTAAGAGCGAGGGTGGCCGCCCGCTTTAAGAAGTTGGCCGAATAGGGAGAGGGAGCTGCTGAAACGTCTTTATTCCGAGGAGGAATTAGTGGGAGAAACTACACCTGCTGGATCTAGCGCGGCTTGGCTCAGCTTGGCCGTATTATCGAGTCTGGCTGGCCTGAATGTAACCTTACAGCCTCCGCCATACATAACAACGAATATACATGTGGGCATGCTATGGACATACTATACTTGGATTTCAGTTAAGACGTTCAGCAAAGTAGACCACAACCTACTTTTGATAAGTTAGAAAGATGTGAGTAAGGGGCGTGCATGAGCGGACCAGCATGCCTACCGTCCCTGTCCTAATACTCGTTTTTTTTATTCGTATCCTTTTCGTGTATTTATAGTTACGTTTGCACTTGTATCTGTCATAAAATACATGCTTGACGAAATAAATAAATAGATACGATTTGTAACCGGTTGACAAACTGCACTCAACGAGTAAGTCCTTAATGGTATTACATCTACATGGAAGGAAGTAGGCAGTGCGCTACAACAAGATACTTGTAGGCCCAGTACTCTTCATTATCTTCATAAACAATTTAGATGAGGGAACAGAAGGGGAATTTCTCAGATTTTTAGATGACACTAAGCTGGCAGGAATAGCCAACACCCCAGATTATAGGGTGTACACTAGTGGTGGATTTCAAATTTTTTTACTCGGTGTTGTGGGGGTGTGGCATGGCTTGGTGGGCGTGGCAGGATACTGTAAAATCTTCATTCCTTCCCCACTCCAAGGGAAGGTTACTGCAAAATCGCCATTTCCTCCCAATCAGCTGGGACTCGGGAGGTAGAGAATAGATGGGGACAGGTGCCAGTCAGAGGTGGTATTTACCAGTTCTGGAACTACTCTAAGTTGTTCTGGAGAACAACTACCAGTTCTCCAGAACTGGTCAGAACCTGCTGAAACCCACCTCCGGTGTACACACACACATATATATTTGTCAATATGTATTTGGATCCTAAGACTATAATCTGGGATGTTGATTATTCTTGCCATTAATGTATGTTATTAATTTACATTGAATTTAGAAGGAATACTGCAGTTCAATTTAATCTTTTTCACTGAAATCTTAAAAATGTGTGATCAAGATATTCCAAAATATATGACGGTGTATAGTTACATTTATGTAGATATTGTCTATTAAATTGGTATTCTGGTGAGAGTAACACAATGGGTACAATACACGGTTTTAAAATCTCATCTGCAAGTAATTAATGTCATTAGTGTTGGAGCTTTTTATTTGACAGTATCCAGTACTTTCCCCATATATCCGTCTAATATATTATTTATATATGTACCTTGTAAAAAATGATCAACTAAACTTGGTTACATTTGATATTAATTTTTATTTCAAGTATAACAAACTGATACAACTGATGCAGAATATTGCACACAATATAGTTGTAAATATCAAACAGTTCTTTCATAGTTTTCTTCACAACATTGGTCATGCAGTGCTAGACTGAACACAAAATGGCATCCTCTTTCAAAATAAGTTATTCATAATATTGATGAAGTTTTAAATATAGCAGCAAAAAAGCCGTTAGGTTCTTTCAGTGTAAATTGTTTTAAAATTATACAGTGACCATACCATAAAACAAATGATTTTAAATTAAAAAGTCTCTGTTTGCCATCCTAATTCTAGGATTTTTAGTGATCTTCCTTGTCTTTTCCTTTCTTTTCTTTTTCATCCTGTAATGCAGTGCCAAGTTTTTTTATGAGAACTGACAAAACTTTATCCAGGGGATCCATGACTCCACGTTGAAGCCACTTAGGAATAGTGGTTCTTGCATGATGGAAACCAAGCTTCTGAAGAATATAATCCACACCAACAGGATCAATCTTTCTTCCAGTCCAAGAGATTAACCTATAAATTAAAACATTATATCACTTTCAATAAGCAAGAATAAATTATTTTCTACAGCATATATATATATTTGATTTGATTTATATGCCGCCCTTTTCCGGAGACTCAGGGCGGCTTACAATGCGTTAAGCAATAGCCTAATATTAAATACTAATATTTAATATATGCTCAGTGGTATATATTATAAAACTGTATTAATATAGAAAAAATATTCATAGTACAAATTTTCTTTTCTATGCATTTTTGTAAATAGTTCCTAGCTGTGTGAAAATTGTAGCCATTAGAGTTGCTTACAGTTAAGAGTTAGAATTTTCATTTAGAAATAATTATTTCTAAGTGATAATTCACTGTGTAGTAATAAGTAGTGGAATAATTATCTGAAAATCAGATTGATTATTGAAAACAAATGCTAATTACCTCAATGTGGGCTCCAAATGCCAAGTATTACAGATAAATTCTCTCCAATCCACAGTTGTGTAAGTAACACTTTCTTCCAATTCTTTTTCAGTAGTGTTCTCATCAGGTACACTGATGGGGCTTTTTTGTCCTGGCCGACTAAACAAAGCACGAGGTGGAAAGACTGCTAGAAAAAGAACAAAAATGTTTCTGTTTTAGGCTATAATCTTCATTTTGGTCATAGAGAAGTATTGCAATCGTTCCAGAAATAAGAATTTAAGGTTTGTAGCACATTTAATATAACAAAATTATACTGATTGGTCAGAAAAAACTGTTGACTTGCATATTGAGACCTAACTATTAGAATTGCACATCTAATTGATACCGAAAGTATGGATATGGTTATTGATAATGATCCCCATAAAATAAGTGAAATAAAACAAAGCTAAAAATTATCAGCAAATCAAGCCATTTGATTTATATTGTCAACTTCTCATAACTTTCATGACATAAGAAATTCATTGGTGCCATAAATTATTTAATACTTACTATACTAAAATCTAAAATTATTAATGTAGTATAGTATTTGGAAAGATTTCAAAATAAAAAATGAGTTTTCTTTAAGTGAATAGCTCTATTTAAAAAAAAATAATATGCACATAGTTCTCAAGTTACAATCACATGTTTAGCGACCATTCAAAGTTACGATAGCATTGAATAAGAGGGACTGATGATTGGTCTCAAAGGTGCAGCTGTTGTAGCATCTCCACAGCTGTGATCGTGAACTGGGTGCTCGATCCTGGCTTATGATTATGATGTCACTGTGAACCAAAGTTATGTGGTTGTGATTTTCAATGTATCCTGCCAGCTTTCTACAAGCAAAGTCAATGGGGAAGCCAGCAGGAAATTGGAAGTCACTGCTTTTTCAGTCACCTGCACTCTAGAGTACCTGCCCATAGCACCTTGCAGCACCTGTCCATGCTCCAGAATACCTGCCAGCAGCACCTGCATACCTCCTCGTGTGCTTACCTTGGTCTCCCGCCACCTCTTGCTTAATGACCTGCACAATCTTGGGGTTCTGACAACAGCCAAGAATGCAGTCACGACCAGCTTAATGACCCTTAGCTTAGTAAAGAAATTGTGGCCACAATTGCCATTGTAACCTATTGATTACCTATATAAAAATTGCATATCAAAAGCTATTAGGAAAGGAACTATTAAATGCCACTACTAGATCGCACAAACAACACACCTTTGCCAATAGTAAAGATGTGAAGCTGTAAACCAGCACAAGTACTTAAAGTTTCAGTCAGTTGCTTTAAAGCCCTCCACAAGTCTTCTAGGCATGTAAGCCCTTATGAAGGCACCTCCATCAGACAAACAGCGAAGCGCTGTACCTCACTGAATGATTTGCACATTATTCCTCAAGTATACCTTTATCATGTATTTGTGACACAAATGGGGTTTTTTTTCAGAAAACTTCAATTATATTTTTTCACATATATACTTTATATTGTATACTATATGTACTATACTATAAAACAATTTGAGTCCATATAGTTCAAAACAACAAGATTTTAACCCATGATATTTCATAGTATTTTCATACTTGTAAAGGGAAACATTCAGTTTTACATTATATGACAAGATAATGTAAAAAGTGTATTTTTAAAATTTAAGAACTGAGTAGCAACTGGGACTAAAACACAAAATTAATCTCTGGTACAATTAAATAATACTCCTACAAATTCACAATAGTTTTCAATGGAGCATCAATTGGAAATGTGTTTATTTATAGCACAGATGTTTTGAATTTAACAAATCCTGACCTTTTATCCTGAAAAATGGTTTTAGTAATTATTTTTAAGAAGCTTCGTTAGCTAATAACCCCTTCCAGAAGATTGATATTCAATATGGCAGACCAAAAAAAAAGTCAAATATTTTACTACTAAAATATATAAAAAACTCAGATTAATTACTATACAAATTGTAAGAGCACATAATATAAGCCCACAGGATTAGTGTTAGTTGATTTACATACCTTTTTCCTTTTCTTTAAGATAAGCAGAAACTAAGTCATGCAGGAACATTATTAATTCTGCATCCATAGTTACACATATGTGATCTGTGAATTCTGTTACTACACTGCATTCTACCTTTGGCTTGGCACTGGCATCTGTAATGAAATTCCATAAATCATTCAGAGAAACTGGTAATTACATGAATAAATATCCTGAATAAAACATTTTAATGAAAAAGTTTTAAAATGCAAAATAGGGAAAAATGCTAATTGTATGTACTGTATTGATTTTTTTTCAGCATAAATTAGAAATGAAATTCCTCAGAATATTTTTGTACTTAAGGCCTTATGTCTCTGACTGATGCACAATTCCTTGGTACACGCAACATGCATTCATTTAAAGCAATTCTAAAATGAAGTCCTCTTGATTGTGTGCACAACCAATGAACTCTTATACGATACTATATTTGGTTTAAAGCACTTGCTATCAGGTAATTTCTTCCAGATTTTTTGGGCACATCAATCGTAATAAAAAACAACATTTTATACTCACAAATGGAAGATCAGCTACCTACTATGGTATCTATAAATTTGTTCTACTTTGTTTTCATATTTTATAATTAAACTATTATGCAATATTGGTCGTGCTACATGCAACTGAAGTTAGTGGGACATTCCCTAAAGTAGACAACATAGAATTGCAGTGTTAAGAAGTTTACTTGATTCTATTTCAATTCTCATTTAATAGTGATATGTATGGAGTCACAATTGTCATGAGTTAAATTTATTTTTTAAATAAAATTATGCTGTAATTCCATTTACACAAAATACAGATAAAGTTAATCATATATAAAAGAACAGGCTACCATGTATTAAAGGTTCCTGAGGTTCTTGAACATGAATGGATTTGAAATCCAGCTGCATCCTTGGTAATGCAAATATTGTTTCAGTCTCATGATTGTAACTGGAGCCACCTCTAAAACCACTTAACAAGCTGGAGCTTTTCACTGTTGTAGTATGCTCTGGGTTGTTTGCATCAACATTTCTGAGAAGGTTTAACTCTGGAAATAAAATAGCAAACAATGTTTTTGGGATAACGCATTTAAATATTCGTATGAGGTAACTTAATAATATTTCAGTTTATGGAAATTACGTGTTACCAAATTTATATTTCTACACAGAATCAATTTTAAGACATGCAGTTGTTGCACATCATTTTAGAAATGGCGACTCTTCAGATATTTGTGTGAGTGGGTGTATTGTGCTGGCGGGGGAAATGAATTAAATTTAGGTATGTAAAAAAATTAAGTCACATTGTGAATCTTTAAGTGAATGGAAATCAACAATCTTTATAATATATTGGTATAAAAAAATGGGGGCCCACATTTCATTGTGTTTGCCATATTTTATATTTAGCTTTTATGTTTTAAATTTTATTGTAATTTCTTTCGTTCTTGTGAGCGGCCCAGAGGAGAGTCAGGTTGCATATAAGTTTAATACATTATTACTATTATTATGATTCAATGCATAGATATTTAAACTGGATTTGGCATTTTTGTCCACCCACTGAGTTCTTCCTAAGAATTAGGAAGGCAGATGGTGTTTGATGATGTTAATACTATTATTTTTATGTCTCTTTCTGTAAAGTTGAGTGCATCCTTTTAATATACAATTATTTCAAGATTTAAACTAAGAAAATTATGAATATTTGGGCATCTTTCCATCACATGCCACTCATTTCATACTATTAATTGGAACTGTTTTAAATTTATGCCAGTTTCCCAAATTACCAATAAAGAGAAATTTATTTGTTCCTACCTTCATTTCGTGTAGCTGTAACATAATTGAACCATTCCTTTACAGTTGCAACTCCATGTGGTGGATTTTCATGACGTCTC
The DNA here is from genome assembly GCA_032468215.1 of Stegonotus admiraltiensis. NCBI lineage: Eukaryota > Metazoa > Chordata > Lepidosauria > Squamata > Colubridae > Stegonotus > Stegonotus admiraltiensis. The sequence continues at coordinate 4,773 of JANHZT010009513.1, read as the reverse complement.
CTTGTTATTTTAGTAATTGTTGCCATGGGACTTTGTAAGGCACCACATGGTTTCGTTACCATAGTATTGTGACCCAAATGGAAGTCTAGTGTTTGCACAACGTATGTAGAATGTTCACTGGATCCTAGGAAAAGTTGAGCATAGCAATTAAAAAAAATATTCTTGTGTATTTTCTGAAGTCATCACTTCAATAGTCTGCCATTGTATGCACAGGTGAAACTCAAAAAATTAGAATATTGTGCAAATGTTCATTTATTTCAGTAATGCAACTTAAAAGGTGAAACTAATATATGAGATAGACTCATTACATGCAAA
>JANHZT010009510.1:496958-508926 GCA_032468215.1 Stegonotus admiraltiensis | reverse complement strand
TTGTAAGCCGCCCTGAGTCTCCGGAGAAGGGCGGCATATAAATCGAACCAATAAATAAATAAATAAATAAATAAATAGTTGCTCTTTGCACTGAAACAGACTATGCAAGCATCAATCGTCCAGTTCAGTCCTCGGTATTGAGACATACCTGGTTCAGATCATGAATTGCTGGTGGCTAAGAACGGAGTTTAATTCCACAATGTTCAAAGGAAAGCAACACCACAGAAGTTTGACCTCACGAAAATCAACCCCCATCAAAATCCCTTTCCATGCAACTGAGGTGGGGGGAAAAAAATAGGTTTGAACCTCTGGACACGGCTCAGAAGACACCTGATGCACTGGGGCAAGAAATCCAATCGGACATCACTGGAACCGTGGTTGAACACCTACCGTGCAAGAAACTGGAGAAAAAGCACGAATGGCTTGCAGATGAAACTGCCAAAATTAGCCGAGCAGAGAGAGAGAGAGAGAGAGAAAAGCAGCCAAAGCAGAAGGCAAATGGGAGAAAGGAAGGAGATTGAATGCAGATGTCCAAAGAGCAGCTTCTTTGCTTTCCAGAGAGAACTGTTTTTGTCTTCCAAAGAAAGGCAATGAATTATGCTAGAACCAGCATTGCAGGCAGCTAGAAGAGACCTGCAGGAAGGACCACATCAGGAATACATTTGTGAAAATCAACAAAAACAAGCAAGGGAAAGAATTTCTGACCCATGAGTTGCCAAGAACAGTTGGCTCAATAAAGGAGAATATTTGCAGCTCAGGGTTGAAACGGGGGAGGGGGGGCACCTTGGCGCTCTCTGAGCTCGGTTGTTTTCTTCTCGACGTTTCATTACCATACTAGGCAACTTCATCAGTGCTACCAAGGAATGGGGTTTGATCTGTTTATATTCTAGAGTCGTGATGGCGAAGCTATGGCACACGTGACAGAGGGGGCATGTGTGCCAGAGGTGGCACGCAGAACCCTCTCTGTGGGCACGCACGCTGACGCCAGCTGCTATTCTGGCAGCTGGTCTTCGTGGGCACTGGAGCACCGGAAAACGGCCTGAAAACTGCCCCCAAAATGGGCAAAACCAGCCAAAAAAACCAGGGCGTTTTCAGGTAATTTTCAGGCTGTTTTCTGGGCCATTTTCTGGTAATTTTCTGGCCATTTTTCAGGCAGTTTTCAGACTGTTTTTTGAAAAAAAAATTGCCTGAAAATGGCCCAAAAAATGACTAAAACTGGCCACAAAAACAGGCCATTTTTTGGGTCATTTTCAGGCCATTTTTCCAAAAAAAAAAAACCAGCCTGAAAACGGCCCGAAATATGACCAAAAACAGCCAAAAAACCAGGCCTGTGCATGCTGCCTGCGCATCCATTTCCTCCCCACTCCAGCGGAAGGTTACTGCAAAATCCCCATTTCCTCCCGATCAGCTGGGACTTGGGAGGCAGAGAATAGATGGGGGGTGGGGCCAGTCAGAATTTTTACTACTGGTTCTCCAAACTACTCAAAATTTCCGCTACCGGTTCTCCAGAACTGGTCGGAACCTGCTGAAACCCACCTCTGCTGTGCCGGCCAAAACAGAGTGCTGGGGGCAGGGTCGTGCGCCGCCGCCCCCCCACGGCCCATTTTCGGCCTGAATAGCGGCCCAAAATGTGGCCAAAAACAGCCAAAAAACAGGCATGTGCATGCTGGCCAGCTGGTCTTTGGGTTTCTGGCGCTCCGACACGCACACATGAACCCACATGCACGCGCATTCCGGTTTGGCCACTCAGTGCCGAAAAGGTTCGCCATCGCTGTTCTAAAGGCTTGCCCTGTCCGTATTGGCATGAATAGTCTTTGGTGGGCTGTTTACTGTTAGCTTGTTTGGGAGGTTCCTTGATTGAAGCATTGTTTACTTCTTGATTGTTGGTCTGATGTTAATCTTGGAGTTAATCTATGCCCATCTGGGTGTTAATTGCTGGTAAGGAGGTGTTTTGGTCTTTTTAATTCCCTTTTTGGCTTATCGGGTGCCTCTTTTGCACAGTATGCAAGACACATACTGTCTTGCATACTGTGCAAAAGTATGCAAAAAAATAGACACATATTTATGTCTATGTGTCTGTTGATAGCTAATTTCTCAGAGTGCCAGGCTTCCAGGAATTCTCTAGCATTTTTGGACTTTGTTTGGTCTAGGACAAGGGTCCTTGTCAAAGTCAAGGCAGGCCGTGGGGTGCTTAGATCAAAGGACCACCCTGCAGTGCCTCTGCCACAGCGGTGGATTTCAAAATTTTTTACTACCGGTTCTGTGGGTGTGGCTTGGTAGGCGTGGCAAGGGGAGGATACTGCAAAATCTCCATTCCGTCCCCAGTCCAGGGGAAGGTTACTGCAAAATCCCCATTTCCTCCCAATCAGCTGGGACTTGGGAGGCAGAGAAGAGATGGGGGCGGGGCCAGTCAGAATTTTTACTACCGGTTCTCCGAACTACTCAAAATTTCCACTAGCGGTTCTCCAGAACTGGTCAGAACCTGCTGAAACCCACCTCTGGTTCAATCATGTCAGAATTTCGGAGATTTCCTGGACAAGTTCCTGCAGCTTTCCTGGCAAGATTTTTCAGAAGTGGTTTGCCCTTGCATCATTGTTCCTTAGCCAGAGAGTAAGTGGCCCAAGATCACCTAACTGAGTTCGTGTCCAGGGCGGGACTTCAACTCAGAATTTCCCAGTTTCTAGGTTGAAGCCTTCACCACTACACCATATTGACTCTCATTTCTCCACTTAGTTAGAGGCCAAATCCATCCTGAAAGAGCGATAGGTAAGAGGCAGCAGCTCAGGTAGGGAATGTTAAAACTTATATTTGTTGTTAATCTTAGAGGTAACTGCTAGCATAAAATCTGCATTATTATAAAAAAATATATCTGGATTAGTGATATGGAAGTTGGGGAAGATACTTTATAAACCATTGGAGCGTCTTCCACTCTTTCCAAAGTCTTCAAACAGCAGGCTTGACAATTTAAGGACATAAAAAGTTCCTTGCTGGATCAGACTAAAGGGTCATCTGGTTGAATTTTTGTGTTTTCTTCCTACAGCTGTTAGCCAATTTGCCCTTGGGACTTTTACAAGGCCAGCAGTCTTTCCTCATGTTTTGCCTGCACATTCACTCTTTGTTCCTTTTGTGAGGGGCACAGCCTATCTTCTCTGGTACCAGCCCTTCCTGAACCATTTTCCTTTGGGAGGAAGCCTTTATTTTCCAAAAGGTCACCAAGGTTTAATTCCATAAAGTCACTAAGGTTTAATTTACCAGAAATAGTTAAAAAGCACCAGGTGCTTTTCAACTATTTCCCCCCCCCCATTCTGGGAGTTGCAGTACTGACACTTCTAGGGGGCACTAGATGGGGAGAAATTTCTTTCCCTTTGCCTTCTAGAGAACATGCTCTAATCCTAATCCCAGCAGTTGTTTTGTCCTTGAGTTGAACTTTCTTTGAATCTCTGGCCAGCACCAGAATCTTACCAATATTGCATCCCCTCCCCACACCTCCTGGGGCTGAGCTGCCATTTTAATATTCCATGCTTCTCTGAAGCAATGTTAAGCAGGACCCCTTGAAAAGCTTCACATCAAAGCAACCGGTGGGCCTGTGGTAGGGCATATTTGAGCATTTGATACGGCCTCAGCTTGAGATAGCCCTGAGCTCTGTTGCAAGCTCCTCTGTGGAAGAATTGTGGATCTCTAAATATTGCAGAATGACTTTGCTGGCCGTGCTGGTGTTTGGGGTAGGGAGCATCACAAGTTAACTTTTCTTCTGTAATGTAATTTCTGAGGTAAAGCCACCAGTTTGCATGCATATACCATGTTTCCCCGAAAATAAGACCCTGTCTTATTTTGAACCCCGAAATAAGCGCTTGGCCTTATTTTTGGGGAGCTCTTATTATTTTGGGGCACGTGGAAGAAACCAGAGGAAATGGCGGGGACCGGCTGCACAAGCGTTTAAATATTTTAGGGGAGGGCTTATTTTCAGGTGGGGCTTATTTTAGTGCATGTGCTCTAAAGCGCGACTGGGCTTATTATCAGGGGATGTCTTATTTTCGGGGAAACAGGGTATCACATTACATCAATCACAGATTATGGATTGTTTTTTGAAGATTTGCACTTTCCTAAAATATTAAAAAGCTTTGTATATTGTGAGGACTTTAACACTCTTTGTTCCATTCGGAAGGAAGAGGTAGGTTTAGGACCGCCTTCTCTTGGCATTGGTCTAACTCTTCTTGTGCATGCAGACAATCTCACTGCACACTCTGATAATATTTGTCAAGTGCATCAGAATGGCTAACTTCTCTTTTCTATGGATACCATTTTCCCCCTTGTCAGATCTTTATCTATATTTGAAATGAACTGTATTGTTCCCCATCTCAGAACTACAGTTTCTAAGTTTCCACAGAAAGGATGAAGGGCTGTTAAGCTCCTAGTTTACGTTGCTGTGGCGCAGATATGAGCCTCAAAGACTGCATCAGCTCACGCTTGTTTTCTTATTCTGTAGCTCCGCTGCGTTGGTAGAGCTGCAAGCAGAAGGGAGGAATGACTCCACAGCTACGCTGCCCGGCTTATGTCACACAGTCATTTAACTCCAGATAATAGGGCTCCTCAGCATGGAGAATTCCGTGTCGGAAGAATCTAAACTACTAAGAAGTACAAATAGTTGGAAGCCAAAAATTATGGGGTTACTATGAGGCTGGGTGAGAAGGAGAGACCAATTAAAATATACTTATGGTGTCAGCTCTGGCATTGTGACATTCAGAAATGTTCTACTAAATGTGATGTGCTAGTGGTAAAAAGGTACAATCTTTGAAAATATGCTACTTCTGGCACTCCATTCCATTCCTGTCTTGCCTGATAAATCACTCTGACCTTGGACAAGTCTCCCATCCTATTTTCCCACCCTTGGTCTCCCTACAACACAATAGAGTCGGTTCAGCTTGTTTCATGGCCAATGGTGGCACTCAGTTAATAAACATCAAGTCCCCAAAGATCTTTTGGCAGCGTCTCCTTATCGCTGTTCTGGAATCTTGCAGCCAAAAAAAAAACAAAAAACAAGTCATTGTAATAATTAACCCTGCAGAAGTCTGAATTCTGAACCAGCAAGCTATGCAGGGCTGTGATTTCCTTGCTTAATAGCGAGAAGCAGTTCTCTGTAGGGAGGATCTGCTGCTATAGCAGCTCCATAATGGGGTACAATGGGGCTGGACAACTCTTCAGAACTGAAGCTCTGGAACAGGTCCCAAGTAAGGGGAGGAAACTGTATAGAAAGTAGATCCCGATTGCTTAGAGAGTGAAGTTTCCATGAAAAAGGCAAATTCTCCTTTTGAGTTTTGCTGAACTGGTAAGTTCATGTAGTTTTCTTGGCAACATGGAAGTTGCTTTCTAGAACTCTCTTCCAGTATGTTTGTTTTGGATTTCCCATTTTTAGCTTATATTACTGAAGTTTTTATTCCATTTTTTTCTACAAATGATGACGGAGGATGGAATCTCCATGATAAATATGCTCAGAATCAGCAAAAGTCAGGACCCAACTCTATCAGTTTTCTGTTGCAAATCTTCCATCCCCCCCCCCCAACATTTGCTACTACACATTAAGGGCAGGGTATTTATTATTCACCCAGGCATATATATGCTGTTTCAAACTCTACTGAGACTTAGCAGTGAAAACTCCAGTTAACAGATTAAATCAATACAATAACAAAATGTAACGACGGTAAAATTCAAATCATACTTCACTGGAAAATAACAATAACAAGTAATTATGCAAACCACCAAGTACAGTACATTATGTTCATTTCATATCAGTCCCTCAAAGTTTCCTAGAATGGCTAGGTCTTGATGGCTTTCTACCATCACCAAGCTTGGTTGGTCATCAAATCCTGGGGGACAACCACCAGAAGGGCCTGTTTAATGGCTATTAATTCCTTTAAAACTCTCCCTTTCAGATCTTATTGGATGGGCAGAGACATTGCTGGCAATGGGCAATCCTGAAGTCACCCAGGACATGAGCCATAGAGGCTTTTCAAAATGACAACCAGCACCTCGAATTGCACCCAGAAGCCAGTGGAGCTCCAGTAGCAATTTGATTCTCCAGGCAAAATGAGATGCATCCCTCCCTAACCACTCTGGCCGCCGCATTCTGGACCAACTATAGCTTACATGTAATCTCCAAGATCTGACCCATATAGGATATTTTACAATAGCCCTAAGGAGAGATGATGAATGCAGGAATGATTGTGAGCAGGGCCTCTAGATCTTAATTGGCACACCTGGTGGGGCTGTACAAAGGCTTTCTGGGTCCGAGCTGCTGGACTTGAGCAAGAGCTATGAATCCAGAAAATTTGTATATGCAGATAAAGTGCAAGCGTTCAAACTAAACTTTGTTATCTTTATTTTATAACAGCAAACTAATTATCAGAATACTAAGTATAGTATTGACCACCATGGTAAGATTTAAAAGAGGAGTGAGAACTTATAAACAGAATTTCCCCATCAAAATTGAGCATATTATTTGAAAATCCTTCTTTCTTAAGGAAGGAAGGAAAGAGAGAGAGAGAGAGAAAGAAAGAAAGAAAAAGAAAGGGGGGGGGGAGAGAGAGAGAGAGAGAGAGAGAGAGAGAGAGAGAGAGAGAGAGAGAGAGAGAAAGAAATAATCTGAGGAGAACCAATATAAAATGCTGTATAGGTGGAACTTAGAGCCATCTAGGATAGCAAAAATATACCCGAACACAAGCCCAAAGTGCTGGAAGTGTGGCCACTGTGAAGGTACCTTCTATCATATGTGGTGGATGTGTTCTGAAGCAACAAAATTTTGGAGAACAATACAAAGATGGATTCAAGAAGTAATAGAGGAAAACATTGATTTGGCTCCAGAGACTTTCTTCCTGGGAGTACCAAAAAGGGTATATGGGAAGAAAAAGAAATATTTAATCACGCATATTATCACAGCCGCAAGATTAACATATGCAAAGTGTTGGAAAGAGAAAGGAGGTCCAAGGGAAGAGCAGATAATCAGTAAAATTTTAGAATGCGCAGAAATGTGCAGACTAACACATGTGTTAAATGAGAATGAGGACTTGGAATTTTACACGGTATGGGAAATGTGGTATAGGTGGTTGGAAAATAAACGTAAATGTTAATTTGAATTAAGAGGGATAGTATCAAACTATGTATGTAATCTATGTAATTTAAATTGTAATAACTTATAAGTAATCCGTATCCTAATCTTAAAATATTTATGTAATCTATCAGATACTACTTATATAAGTATATAGCATGATTGAACATAGCCAAACCGAAAATGTTGAATTGTACTATTATGTTATTCAATAAAAATCAAAAAAAAAAGAAAAAGAAATAATCTGGTCTAGATGAGCTAAATTAACAAATGCTAGAGCTGAAGAAACTACTAATATTGTAAGAAGGTTAATTGACTCCAAAGCACATCTACTATTTTCAAAGTGAGTTATCCCACAATATAAATTGATTATGAGAAAAAGAGTCTAAGTTGTATCTGGGGCTCAACATTTTCTGTTTTCTACTATGAAGTGCAGGTGTTCTTTTTTAAAATGAGATTACCCCCACAATGTAAGTTGTTTATGGGAAAAAGTGCAAAACTTGTATCTGGTCTCAGCATTTTCTATTTCCAGTATTCGGTACAGGTGTTCAAACTATTCCAAGCACAAACATGGACCTAAAGGCTTCTCATGAATTCAGTGGGGCACAATAATATTCAAGGCCAAAAAGAAGCTGAATTCTGAATCCCAAATCCATTATTTTCCTCTATGAATTTAAATGTAGCCAGTTGCTGCTGCTTTTTATAGGAGCATAAATCTTTTAATGGTGTCTTATAACAGTGACAGATTAACCTAGTCCTGATTATTATTATTTTTAAACCTCAACTACTTTTTATTTCATCTTCTTACTACTGGGTAGGTAGCAGAAAAGATATACTGTATTCAAGAACCAATTTTAAGTATTTAAATTGTTAATCAGATATAGCGGAAAAAGGAATACTCCATGGAGCTGCTAAAGCAGCAGGAGCATGTAGTATGAAATTGAGATTGTGACTGTTGTGGGTTTTAACTTTAGATGTTCAGTTACTACAAAACGGTATACAGTATATAGATATTAAAGAATGAAATAAAATAATCTAGCTAAAGCAGTGTTTGCATATGGGAATGCTAATACTGATCATATTCAAAGGTGAAAAATAACATGACAAAAATACTATAATAAAATTATAAGTCAGTTCTGTAAACCCTAACAAAAGTTAAAAACTTTATGCAATGTATCCTTGCTACATCCTACAAAAATATATGAACCAAAGGGCGATTATTATTCTTTAAAGTGGTGTGAACCAATGTTGTGATAATTTATTAAAATACATAAATCTTAAATATAGATCAATTTTATGATTTTAAGTATATTTATTTAGATTTTAAATATGTAGGCCTACAAAGAAAAAAAAAGGAAAGGAAAAGGGAGAGGAGGGGAGGGGAGGGGAGGGGAGGGGAGAGAATACAGAACAGAAAACTGCTGTTTGTAATCTTGTTTGTCTAATGAAGGACATAGAGATACACTGTAACAGCCAGTTGAGAGCCAGAGATAATGAATTTTAGCAGCCTGGATCCAAGTTAAGTATCATATCAAAACACGAGGAATGTTTTTATCCTCCTCCTTCACCAGGAATTTATCAAGATAAGCTGTTTTCAATCATCCGCATCATGATGATGATTTCTGAGGGGACGAATTGCAGATGGGGGCTACCTCCATGCCTCTGCATGGTTTGAAACACCTTTCTGGAAGTGTATTACAAGGATGGCACAGCCATAATACTGAACATTTTTCTGTGCTGTTGAACATACTTGCAGTACTTGGAGGAAAGTATAATATGAGACTTAACCTTCTCATTAAATTCCTCTAGCAGCTCAGGCCTTCTATAAAATTGCATTCCTAATGGCAAATCTAAGGAACTTCAGAATGAATAACCAATATTTATCAGGTTTACCAAAACAAACAAACAAAACTAGGACAAGATGAGCCTTGTGTAAATTTAGCTTTGGCAAAGCCAGTTGTTTCCCATAATCTAGAAAAACAACTGCTGAATTACAACATTAACAGAATCTTTAATAGTTTTTATGCATCACCTTCCTGAGCAGAACATCTATCACATCTTTCTTAGTAGCTGCTGACACTGCAGCATGTGTGGGGAAAGGTGATGGTAGAACTTTCTTGGGTGCCAGTCAAGGGAGCCACTCCAGTGCAGTAATCAAATTTTTTTTAAAAAAAGAACCTCTGGTTTTCTGGCTATTACAGTAATGAAATACTCTTAGTTACCAGGATGAAAATATTGGTAGGGATGCAAGAGAATATCGATATCTGACTATATTACCACATCTTGACCAGATGTCACCCCAATTTAGGCTTCGTGGAAAGCTCTAAGCACAACTTCTGCATATGGCTCAAATAATATTATCCACCTTGACTCTAAAATGCACAAAATAGTAACAGAAATGCCTTTAAGGATATCTAATTCAGCTAGGATTAAGAAGAAAAGTATTCAAGTCAGAGAGCAGGGTATCACCTATTTGAGTAGGAATTAACTGCTGACTTAGTAACATGTCCAAGAACCCTCTTGTGCCCAACAGTGAGAAAATGGCCCAGATAAGGCAAGCTATGTTGTTTCTCACACTGTTAGTAGCTGGTCTGCATTTTTATAAATCATCTGCCACCCTGCTCGTTCCAGTGTGGTGTGAAACAGTACAATTAGCAGTGTACAGCAAAGTGAATTAGTATTAGCACCACAGTTGCCACCATGCAGACACTGGGACAGCAAACACATTGGCCTCCAGGGCAGATGTTGTGTCTCAGTAATGGTGCATCAATGCATAGCCATTACATAAAAGATGTATGATGGTATACATGGTACATATTCCATAAATTAGTTTCACCCAAGAGCTACATTAGCTGGGTATAAATCTGCTGTGTTATATCTTCAAACCTGTGTACTTACGTCTTAAAAGACCTCTCCTCATGCTAAGAACCATTACTCCCCATTACTCTCCATAGTATTGGAAAAAGTTTTTTTAAAAATTCAGATTAAGGTAAAGAACTAAGCTTCCCAGTTCACTGATAGGAAGGTTGTCTTGATTGTTTTTCCATGAGTCAACAGTACCAGTGAGCGAAATCTAACCTCTAAGGAAACAAACTTGGAGCTCTGCCTAGTAATAAACCTCTCTTGATATTTAAGGTTCTCATTCCCATGATTTCCCTTTCTCCTTTCAGATGGGTTACAGTTCCTCAGATCATTACAGCATGCTCCCCTTAAACCTGTAATGTACTTTTACATCATGGTATTCAGTTCCCCAATTCCTCAGAAGCCCATCTCAAGCTTGCTCCAAGTTCTGATAATTGTTGCAAGCTCAAATTACTGAGCAGACCGTAAGTCAAGTAATGCTTCCTAGCTGACCAATCAGTGAATTAAAAAAATGGTTCTCATTTAGTGCCCTCCTTCTGTCCATACTTGAAGTACACGCTGTTGGCATTTCTTTGGCAATTTCTCCATTTCTCAGCTGAATGTTGCTACAGAGCAGGGTACCATTGCTTAAAACCACTAATTGGTATCACAGTAGCATTTCAAGTATGGGGCTATCTTTTGAGGAAGGAGCATGTAGTTAAGTTTGCTACATTGGATTTGGAGGCTGTGGGGTGGGTGGGGTGACAAAAGGAGTTCCATGAATGGGATACTGGCATAACCACAAGGTCCCCAGAACACTGGCATCTTGATGGGAGAATCACTTCAAATGCACTTCAACATATACCATAGCTGAGCCAGACATAGATCAGGGAGGGAATCTCAACCTCTTTAACATCACTTCATAAATGGGGCAAAGACTATTAGTGACTGTACCACTGCAAGACAATGCAATGTTTTGTCTCTTTTGTATGTTCTATCCATACATGGACCCAACTCTGTTAAAGATTTCCTTGAGTCAAACTTGATTACAGATGTTTGAGTGGACAAGTCCATGCAATCTTATGACAGTCTTAGTGAAGTGGCTCTATTTTTGAGGATGTTTTTTCAACTTACTATGGTAGTCGACCACATAGCCCTGAGATGTCTTGACCTATTATCAAAGTATTCACTAATCTAACTTCAGTTTCTCTGAGATGATCTAAAAAAAACATGGAGTGGAAAGGAGAGGTCAGCAATATCAAATAGCAGATGTGACTGGCATGCAACCAGACTTGGTGCTTTGATTACCCAGCTGCATTCACCATTTGATATCACAACATCCCTGCCATAGACACCACTACATCCACAGCTGGCTAGATGCTGCTGGCTGTTTTTCTTTTTTTTAAAAAGCAATTTCTTCTTATCAAAAAGAATGAGAACACTTGCCCACACAGAAATGACTGAGTTAAGCTTGGGCTGAAAGAGAACATCCTGGGGTAGAAGAGTAGGCAGAGGCAAATCACTTTACCAATTTGCCTCTTATATAAACATCTTTTAAAAGAAAAAGTCAAAGTCAATGGAATAATTCTGGGTAGCATCTCTATTGCTGCAGTTCATTTCATACACACTGTATCCTTATAGCAGTTACAATGCTTCTGAACTAAGTTTTTTTTTTAAAAAAAAGCTACTTTGGGGCCCTTTTGGAAAAGACAAATTAGTTTAAATATGAAATAAAATGCTACCATGTTATCTCTACCTTTATCTCCACTCCTCCTCCAGATATTTTGTCCTTAGTTTAACTTAATTGTTAAACTCAGAGACAGGGACTGATGTTCTCTTCACCGATGATGTAAAACTATTTAACACCACCGACAATGCTGCTACCCTTCAAAAAGACCTTGACTTTGTTTCGGAATGGTCAAACAATTGGCCGTGGTAGTACAGTGGGCTAAAACACTGTTATTAACATCAGCTGCTTGCAATTACTGCAAGTTCAAATCTCACCAGGCTCAAGGTCGACTCAGC
>JANHZT010009510.1:481132-491232 GCA_032468215.1 Stegonotus admiraltiensis | reverse complement strand
ATATGTTATCTGAATCAGTGCAGTTGTTAAATTAGTAACAAAGGGGATCACAGATCCTGGGACACTGCAACTGTCACAATTATGAGTCAGTTGTCAAGCATCCGAATGTAAATCACGTGACCATGGGGATCAGGGGTGGAATGCTACTGGTTCGCTCCTGTTCGGGCGAACCAGTAAAAACTACTGGTTGGAGTGAACCGGTAGTAAAAAAAACCCTACCGATTCAGTTGAACCAGTAGTTAGCTACCAGTTCGGTCGAATTGGTAGCTTAAAAAAGCTACGATCTGACGATCACCTGTGCTTTCTAGCGAAGCTAAACTGCACGCCACAGCTGATCCCCCCCCTCGCTGTTCTACTTACCTTCCCACGCCTTCTTTTAGCATGTACTGTGCGCACACATGCACAAGTGATTGTCAGATCTTAGCTTTTTTAAACTCCCGGTTCAACCGAACCGGTAGCTTTTTAAACATGCAGCTTGCATCTGGTGCGCACTGCACATGCACACACAGTGCTCGTTTGGTGCACATGTGCCTACACAGTACATGCTTGACACTCAGTGCACATGCACGGCCAGCGAACCGGTAGCGAACTGGTTCAGATTTCACCCCTGATGGGGATGGTGCAATGGTCATAAGTGTGAAAAATGGTCATGTCACTTTTTTCAGTGCCATTGTATCTTTGAACGGTCACTAAGCGAACTGTTGTAAATTGAGAACAACCTGTAATTGCTAAATCTCTCTCTCTCTCTCTCTCTCACACACACACACACACACACACAGAGAGAGAGAGAGAGAGAGAGAGAGAGAGAGAGACCTAGGCCCATCCAGCTACTGTTGCAGTTCAATCACTGTTGGTATTCTTATTGTATCATTTGATATATTTTTTTCTGCATTTGGGGGAGTGACATGCTCTTGCTGGGAAAACTGAATTCTGAGATGTGCTATTTTAGTGTTATTTAGTTGTGGCCTTTTTTTCTCTCCCAAAGCTTGCATCTGTCACTTTATTCTGCACAGCACCCCCTGGCCTATATCTGTAGCCTGCCACGAAGCTGTACTTGTGTGTGTCTCACTCGGCTGCTGCGTCCCAGAGTGGAGATGACTTGACCAGAGTCTTGATGGACTAGGATGGGGTTTTTCTGTCTCTGGGTTCAGAGGGGACAGGAAGAGGGGCTGTATTTTGATGTGTTTCCCAAGTGCCTGAGATAGAAGGGTGCTATCATAACACTGTCCCCATCTCCCAGAATAGGTGGAGACAACAGCTATGTTGAATGGTATTGGAATCATTCTCTGAAGAAGCTGAAGCTAAAACCAGCTCTGGTTTTGGCTGACAGTCAAGACAAATAGACTTTGAAAGGAGAAAACTATTCCAGTTTGGTTTCATGCTGAATTGCAAGTTAGGCTGCCGAAAGGGACAGGGTTGGGAGATGATTTTCCCTTCACACGAATGCAGAACTTCAAAATTCATTGGGTCCCATTTATGGGTCATAAACTCTAGAGAAGAACATGGACACAACATAGGGAGACTTGAGTTATTGGCTTAAGGAGCTAATTCAGGCCTTCTCAAACCCTGCCTTATAACCCTGGGAAGGACAAATCAAGGTGTGTGGGCGTTCCTTGCGAATAAAACTAACAAAGCAGCTGTGATTTGGGACAGTTTGGATGGGTAGCCAACTCTCAAAATATGATTGGGTTTTATTCTTGCTTTTTGAGACAAAGCAGGAGTGACCTTTGACAAGTGTTCCAGTTCTGCCTTGCAAAAGTTGCTTGTCTCTCCCTGGGCATCCTGATCTGTAGCTTGAGAACCCTGGGGACGATAAGCATTTGAATATTGGTAGAGCTGTAATTTTAAGGATCCTTTCACCCTCTGGTTGCTTCTGTTTGTTGCAAAGATCACATGAGCTAGCAAGTGAAGGAGGTGGGATAGGGACGAGTCTTGGTATCTTCTGGATTCTACAGACTGTTTTTATATCACAAACAACTTTCCCAACCAGGAAATATTTCAGTTTTACAGATCCCAACTCCCAGAATTCCCAGATAACAGCCCTTGTTGAAAACTTGGGGAGGTGACACCTACATATCAGGTTGAAGAAAGCTGTAATAGGTTTAGTGATCTCTTCTAACACAATATGTTAGGGGGGGAAAGGGCTTGACTTTTTTGAGCAGGAGATTTATTCCAGGTATTAGTAAATTTATTTCTCTGTGATTACATTCATTGAAGGCCAGCCCATCTGTTGTCTGGGCAGAGCTGACAATTGGCTGCACACTCATCCTCCTCTTTTTCAATGGGAATAAATGATAATTAGTTTCTGTGAGAGAAAGTGAAAGCGTGTAGGTTGGATAGTCCTTTTTTTAAAGAGCTTCTTGCCTGTTGTGGACCTTAAAGAAGAAAGGGGACCTTAAATTTAAGATGGCATCACCCTAGATATTAAAAAAACTATTGTCTGCACTAAAGGTAGTCCTCGACATACAGCCGCAATGGAGCCCAAAGTTTCCATTGATAAGCAAGACAGTTGTTAAGTGAGCTATGCCCCATTTTACCATGTTTTTTGCCGCAGTTGTTAAGCAAACCACTGCAGTTTTAAGTGAGTTTTGTGTGGTTGTTAAGGGAAACTGTCTTCCCATGTTCACTTTGCTTGTCGGAAGCCACTTGAGAATGGTGATGAGATGACCCCAGGACAACTGTAAATACATGCCAGTTGCCAAGTATCTGAATTTTGATTGCATGGCCACAGGGATGCTGCAATGGTCATAAGTGTGAAAAATGGTCATGAGTCACTTTTTTTCAGTGCTGCTGTAACTTGTAATTATAATGCTGTAACGGTCATTAAACAAATGGTTATACGTCAAGGACTATCTATGTATTCTCAGTGAAACTAAGATAACCCTTCTGTTTCAAAGGTACATAGGTAGGGTGACCCACATTAAGTCTTCCTTTCAGGTTAAAATAATAGTTGCCTTCAATCTTTCTCTGTGTGTCTTCATGCTCCTTTCTTGGTCTCTACAGTCTAATAGAACGTTTGTCTCATAAGTCTTTGGACCTGAGGAACTAAGAACTTGGTCCTCCTGTCAATCAATCCTACTTGACTTTGCCATTCTCTAAACCTCCTCTCAGTTATGGGTTATGATTATAATCTTAACGTTGGATGATCAAAGCATTCTTCGAAGCTGTTGATGAAATGGAACTAAATATATCTCTTTCTACGTGAAATAGGGCCTTCCCCCAAGGCATTTAACAATGGCCTTTTCTCCTTAGGATGAAGGATGTTCCAAGCCCCTCTTATTTCACCCTTAAGACTGAAGCCAGTTCTGTTGTGTTTGGGTTCAGTCAGAACAGTTAACCAGATCAACTAAATAATTGCTAAATGTTTAGATACAACATGCTAAGCTTGGTTAATTTTAAGTTTGGTTGTATTTTTTTTTAAAGCAGATTGGTTTAGCTTGTTGTGCAGACCCAGCTCAATTAGTTAACTGATAATTCAATGTGTTATGCAAACCCCTCTCAAATGGATTTAATAACTGGATTGTGTGAATCTAACTTCTAGTTAGCCCCATAATTCCATTCTTCATTTGTATCTGGCCTGTCCTAAAGCCCAGGGCTTTTCAAGGACTACAAGGCCATGCATGCTGTCCCTACTTTAAGTCTTTTAAGTTTCCACCTAAAGAATTCCATGTGTTGAAAGACCAGGTAGGGCCTGGAAAAGGAGATTAGGTAGGACCTCTGCCCCACAAAAGGAGATTTAGGAGTCAAGGCACTAACTACACAGTTGTTTGATTACTCTGTTAAAGTTGAATGCAGGGACATGGCTTAAATTGGGTTGGACTGTTGAGATCTGTCTTTTGGGATGAAAATAACATTAGCATACTGATAACTGTTTTGTTACTAGAGCAACCTCTGGATATACAGCTGATATTTGGCTGCCTGTATTAGATTCTCCCCAGGATAGTGCAGAGTTACAAACGGAAGGCAGTTACTGCTGGTGGTCTTGTTTGAAGTAAATCTGAAAGAAAGAAAAAAATTAGGACCTCCAGTAAAATTGACTGAATTTATCTGAGAATAATTTTCTTAATGGTGTACTTGTTGCAACGAGTGTAATCTGCATTAATTTACTATGTGTACTGTATATCTCCCGCAGTGTGAGCGTGGGTATGTGGGAAGGGTAGGGAAGGACAGGAATGCATAAGTAGGCAATTCTTTGTAGAAATGTCTGCTTGGATATGAAAGGAAGCAAGCTATCAGTTCAAAATGGCCTGAAATGGGAAGGAAATGTGCAAAGAGAGTTGTGGATTAGTAAGGAGTTGGGAATGGCGGGGACGGACGGGATGGACCCTAGCTTTGAGTTCCAGAAAATGAGCAGAGCTGGTGCTTCAGCCACAGAATGGAAACTAATGTGTGACCAGCTGACAGTATGTTTTCTTCCTGCAGGTTGCAGCCTCAGCTTGATGAAGAGGAAATAAGAAACCTGACACGGAGGGTGCTCCCTTACGGAGACCCATGTCGCCTCATTGTCCCCTATTCCTAGGGGCCTTCCAGGTACTGGGGCTTCCCCAAGGCTGAACGAATCATCTGTCATGCTGACAGGGATACCTGTTGTTGTTTGAGAGTTCTTTGCAGAGTCCTATTCCGGGACAGAAGCATCCCCCCCCCCCACAGGTGTTGAAACTCTCCTCTGTAGAATCTCCTGATGCTTTTTGCCCAGAATCAGGCATTTGGCAGGGTCTTGTCTCTCCCTGCCATCCTGTGTCAGGTTCCCCCTGGCTGTGTCTCCTGCCCTTCAAGCCTGGTCTTTTTTCCCTGAGCTACGTTCTTGTGCTATGAGTCAAATGACTTCAGCTGAAAACATTCCTCAGAGAAAGAAAGCAGCAGATCTGTTGGTTTCCGGGGCTTCGTGCATGCAAAATGCCTGGGCTCTGCAGGGGAATAGGAATACAAAGGGACCTCCTTCCCACCCAATTACACTTCACCAGGGGTGATTCCTGCAGTGGAAGCTGTTCATGCCTCTTGAACTGTTGGGGGGAGTAGTGTGCACCTTGTTCTCTTGGAGAAAAGAGATCTCCTTTCCAAAGCTGCTTCTAAATCTTTTCTCTCTTTTCCCACAGTATGTCCTGGTTTAGTGGCATCCTGGTGCCCAAAGTGGACGAGCGGAAGACTGCTTGGGGGGAGCGCAATGGGCCCAAGCGCCATCGCCCAGCACTTTGTGGCCCACGCTACATGAGCTGCCTACAGGATCAAGAGCTGGAGCGCAGAGGCAGCGGGGCGCTGGGGTTGAACTGTTCTTGGCAGGAAGACCACTATGGCAGGAAGCAACCGCCATCGCTTCCGCCTGGTTCTGGAACCGGAGATTTGGGGCTCAAAGCTGTGGACCTGGGATTTGAGGATGGTGGCGGCATGGGGGTTGAGGCCAAGAGGCTGTCTGTCAGCGACTGCGGCTGGCGCCTCCTGCAAGTGTTCCGCTCTAAGCGCTTCCGCTCGGCCAAGTTGGAGCGTCTCTACCAGCGCTACTTCTTCCAGATGAACCAGAGTTCGCTGACGGTGCTGATGGGCGTCTTGGTGCTAGCGTGTGGCATCATGCTGCTCTTCCACTGTGTGCCTGGCACTCCCCATGTGTCCTACACCACTGCCCTTGCCGTGGCTGCTACCCTCTTCCTCTCCCTCATGGTCCTCTGCAACCGGACTGGCTTCCACCAGAACTGCATGTGGGTGGTGAGCTATCTAGTCATTGTGGCACTGTGCGGAGTGCAGGCTTTGGGCACTCTCCAGGTCTCGCCGCGGAGTGCCTCCGAGGGGGTCTGGTGGAGCATCTTCTTCATCTACATTATCTACACACTTCTACCCGTGCGCATGCGGGTGGCAGTGCTGGCTGGAGCCTTGCTGGCTGTCCTTCACCTGGTGATTTCTTGGTACCAGAACAGTACAGACTCCTTTGTTTGGAAGCAGGTATGGGGGAAAGTTGGGCTGAGGGAAGAGATGATGGAGCTCCTTGGCGATAAAGATCAATGTATAACTTGGTGGGTGGGACAGAATAGAAACCCTGTGCAGTACTAATTGAAGATGCTTTGTTGAAGGATAGCTAAAGCCTTTGGTGTCGAAGGAAGACTATAAAAGACTGGACTGTCTAAAGGTGGTAAGGACTTGTTAAGGGGAGCAGGCAAGCGGCCAGGTCAGGAAATTGAAGTCCTCCCATCAAGCAAAATGAATGAATGAAGAATGAATGAATGAGGTCCCTTGAATAATATGTGAGGGAGCAAATTCTGTGACCTTTTCCCCATCCCCACAATCACTCCAATTGTGGATGGAGCTAAGTGGAATATGCATATCCTCAATTCCATTAAACATAGCTTGAGCTCTGTCTTTTGGTGATGAATACATTGGAGCTTGCTTTTCTTTACTGCTGTATATTGTCTAGGTTCCTGATTTGACGCTAGCAGAAGTTTGCCTAGAAATCCATACGGCTGGAATTGGCGCTACCGAGGTAGCTGCAGCATTCACAGCATCTCTTATCTATTGTTCTGAAGATAGTGTTTTTTAAGCTAATGGCTGGATGATCGAAGAGTCCATTTGTGTAAACCCGTCATTTTGCTTCATTTCCTTTGCTATTACAATGAATTCTACACATGTACCCATTTCTCCAGTTCCTGTCCATCCTTTTTCTCTCTTCAGCTTCCCCGTTGTTTTTACAGTGCCATCCTCCTGATCTTATCTATATTCTGGATGAATGAAGAAATGTTCTAATAATGTGGATGAGAAGATATTGTAGGAGTGGAGGGGAGCCCATGTCGTTGAATGTTGCTGCAGGGCTAGACAGAAAATGCTTCCTGACCTGTTTCATTTATTGGTGGGTGGTCTGGCAGCCCCCTCCCTAAGGGGGCTTTGCACTTGGGGTATTATTGTATTACTGTGTTTCCCCAAAAAGAAGACCCTGCCTTATATTTTTTTGAACTCTGAAATAAGCGCATGGCCTTATTTTTGGGGAGGTCTTATTATTTTGGGGCGTGTGGAGCAAGATGGGACTCCTCTTGCCGTCCTACTTGATTTCCAGCTCTGCATTTAAATATTTTCAAGGAGGGCTTATTTTCGGGGGAGGCTTATTTTCGAGGGAGGCTTATTTTCATGCATGCGCTCAAAAGCCTGATTGGGCTTATTATCAGGAGATGTCTTATTTTAGGGGAAACAGGGTATCACTGGACAGCCAATGCTGTGTAACCTCATTTAGGATAAGCCCACTGGCTCTGGAGAGCATCAGATTATGGAAATATGTTTTTGGATTGGTTCCGTGTTACAGGTAATTCTCCACTTACGACCCACAATTGAGCCCAACGTTGCTGTTGTTAAGCAAGGTAGTTGTTAAGTGTGTTTTGCTCCATTTTACAGCTTTTCTTGCCATAGTTGTTGATCATTGTAGTAGGTTGTTGGTAATACGATCGTTAAAGTGAATCTGGCTTCCCTATTGACTTTGCTTCTCAGAGGTTGCAAAAGGTGATCACGTGACCCTGGGATGCTATAACCGTCATAAATACGAGCCAGTTACCAAGCATCCGAATGTGGATCATGTGACCATGGGGGATGCTGCAATGGTTGTAGTTGTGAAAAACGGGCCATAAGTTATTTTTTTTCAGTGCTGTTCTAACTTCAAACGGTCTCTAAATGATTGGTTCTAAGTCGAGGTAGTGAGTATTACTGTAATTGGTTGAATTAGAAACAGAATATTGCACATCTGGATAGAATATTGCACATCTGGATAGAATATTGCACATCTGGATAGAATATTGCACATCTGGATAGAAAATGTAAAAGTTTAGCAAGATCTGTGTTAACAGGTAGTTGGTCACTCATTTGTACTTTTGCTTCTTTTTTCTTCTAAAAAGCAACAACAGAATCTTCCCTTTCCTTTATAGAGCATTTATCCTTTTGAAATCTGTCAAATTCAGTGAATGAAAGTTGCACAGGTACACTGCGGTTAAGGTGTTCTAAAGCCACCTAACATTCTATTCTCCTTCAACACCGAATCATCAAACTTGTGGTGGCAAAGGCTAGGGTAGCAATAATGCAATACTCAAACACATAATGTATGCGTAGAGAGGGAGAAGATGGCAGGAAGGGAATGAGCCACAAGTGCGTGTGTGGGAGGCTGCATAGAACAATGATCCGATGCTCTTGTGATGACAATACCTGTGTTGCGGTACTGGGATGAGTTCTCAAAGACTTAAAAAAAAGCAAACCCCTGCAGATTTACAGCTTGTTTTCTCTGCTCCCCGCAAACATAGGAACTCTGCGGATTTTTTCACTAGTTGTGAACATAGGGTGATTTCTTAAAAAAATATATTCTGAGGATAGGTAGTAAAATGCTTATTTATTAATCAAATATTGTAACAGGGAACCAGCGTGGGTAGGTTGGGGGAGTTCAGCCCTGCATAATTTTCATCTTCTTACCCACCCACCCCCGCCCTTTATCCCTCTGCCTCCTTGTAAATGAACTTAGTAAGATGCAAGATTTCAGTATTATTCCTTTTCTTCTGATTCTAGGGCAGGAATGCTTCCTTACTGGAAGCAAAGGCCAATCCAACCGGCTCCCAATGACCCTCCCTTAGGCACAGCTGATAAATAGAGTAAATGTTTCTGAAGAGGCTAGGTATCTGGGAAGGGTCAACCCGAGATCATCAAAGCATTCCTACATCTTCCAGGGCCTTAAGTATAAGAAAGTATTTACTGAAATATGCTGCGGAACGGAGAAAGAACCTAACTCTTGCAAAGGCAAACCAACAGGAAGACTGATCCTTCCCCTCTGGGGTTACTGACATGATTACTCCAGTGTTGCACATTGTTAGCTGGTTAGATGCAATAAAGTGTTTTGGGTTATGATTGTGAGCTAAGTGACAAATGAGTTAGGGGTAAAAAAACAGAACAGCATGGCATAAATTGGAACCATAACATGTATGGATAGTGTATGGCGGACGGGTGGAGAAGAGAGAAGCCTTTTCTTCAAAGTAGGGAAAGCTCAATTTCTCACTCTTTAGAAGTTAGGAACTAAAATATCAAAAGCTCACTTTTTTTTTTTGTCCAGCAGAAATAAACTTGAGAAATATGTTAATTATAACCCAGGGGATCTTGTCTAGTGCTTATTAACTGTCCACAGTGCTGTTTCTGAAGACATGTATTAATCATTCAGAGATATGGCGGACTATTTCCATGACTAAGGAAGTCTGAACTGAAGATGGAGGAATGTAGCCAGTGTCACAATTATGGCAGTAATGAAGTTATCAGCTTCAGTTAGTTTATTGTTTAGTGTACTGTTAAAACTGGAAACAGGCTTAGTCTGTCAGCCCACTTAAGCTTGGGGTCCATGCTTCCAGCCGCCATGTCTTGAGTTTGCTGCACAAGATACATCTAAACAGAATTTCTTCTTTGGTGCTTTGAATTATTTCAGATAGCTCTAGTCTAAGATAGAGAAACTAACTATATCCAGATATTCCTGAACTAGAAATCCCAGCAGTTGAATTCTTCATGGCCAGCAGTGAGATACTGGTTTGTCAACACCTTCTGATCCCAGATTGCTTTCCTCTGTTCCAATTCTTAATGGTAATCTAAATATCATTTAACAGTCTTGAGATCAGCAGATTTTAGAATCTGAACTAACATTCAAGATTCAGTTTCCACCTATCAGAAATTCACAATGAAAAGGAGCATTTACCCACCCTGTTATTTATTTATTTTATTTATTGGAATTTGTGAAACAAAATGAGAAATCATATTTTTTACAGTCAAGTTTAGAACAATTTACATTGAGTTTAAAGCGGTTGTTTGCACATGTATTATTGTGCTTAAAACAGAAAAAAGTCATTTATAGGTAAAACATTACTACGTATAATTTTGTATGCAATACCTAGGTCTGACCGCAAGCGACACAGTTCTAAGTTATCCAAACCGAGAATTTCGAGCCTAGTAACATAAGGAACCCTACAGTAGTGGCTAAAATTGTGGAAACCTTTTGGGAAAAGTGTATTTTCTAAAACTAACTAATAGCACTACTTTTTTTTGGAGTAGTACCATAAAATTATATATCAGTGGAAAGATAATTTAATCAAGAATGTAATGCAATAACTTTT
>JANHZT010009510.1:405789-417617 GCA_032468215.1 Stegonotus admiraltiensis | reverse complement strand
GCTGTCTTAGGAATTCTGGGAGTTGAAGTCCACAGGGTGTGAAAGAGCCAAGTTTGCCTACCACTGTCCTAGGGCATCAGGCAGCTAAGTAGCTGCTGCCAAGTGGAGGAGGGAGGGAGTAAGGGAGTGAGTGAATAGTGCCATATGGGCCAGGGTGTGATGGGCTGCATAAGAGGCATGGGTCAGGGAAGGCATGAGAGGTTGTGAGTGCGGAGGGACTTCAATCTTCCCTGCTGGCTTCCCCAGTGACTTTCTAGAGAAGCCAGCAGAAAAGGTTGCAAATTGTAATGGGGCGCTTGACAATTGGTCATAAGTGTGAAGAAGTTGTCAAGCATCCAGATTGTGATCACGTGACCATGACGGTATTAAGATGTTGAACTTTTGAAGTCAGGTTATAATCACCATTTGTAACTTGGATGTGTTGCTCTAGTCTTTGCTCAAGGTCTAGCTGTAAGTACATATTTGTGGCTGGTGTATTTGCATGGGCATACTTGGTTTAAATGTTTCTACTTAAAAGTTAAAGCAGGGGTCTCCAACCCCCGGCCCGTGGACTGGCACTGGTCCGTGGCATGCCAGAAACTGGGCCCTGCAAGCAAGCAAAGCCCCATCTGCGGGATGCAGGCAGCATGTGAAACCATAGCCTCTGCAGTCTGTGGAAAAATCTCTCTCCATGGAACTGGTCCTTGGTGCCCAAAAGGTTGGGGACCACTGAATTAGAGGATGATGAGGCTTAAAATTGAAAAATAAAGTAAAGCTATTTTTGAAAGAACCATCCAGAATTTTTAAATAGCAAGTTGTTACCTTAAGATACTTTTTTCTGACCTTACGTTTTCTAAACCTTTTGAGCATTTGTATTTAATCACTGTTTGGAATATTTATATCCCAACATCTAAAAAAGTTAGATCAGCTACTGCTGAATTTATCAATACTAGCTGTATTTTATGCATATTTATAAAGAAGTGCCTAAACACTGGTTCTGGCTAAGAAGTGAGCAAACTTGAAGTATTTTTAATTTTAACTACACAGAGGATTAAAAGAAACTAAGGATCTCATTTATTTTAAAAAATAGTTAAGAGAAAACTGTTAACGTGTGGTGCCTCATGAAATGCAGAGGCCAAAGAAGTCCATTGTCCTTCCTGCAGTAAATTGAAAGGACTTAAGTTTTCTTGCCTGCTGCCCAAAAGTTAATATTGTTGCATAGAACAGAGCAATAATGCCCAACAATGTAAAAAAGTGTAGAGCTGGTGGATGCATAGTATGCAAGATGTTCAATCTGATTAACTAGCTAGCAGTGCTAGAAAGTTGTTTTTTTAAGGAAGGAGGCTTTGGCCTATTGGTATGGATAGACTTTAGAGCTCATATACTCCATCCCAGGCTGCTTCTAAATTGCATTGCATGGCAGCTGGTTGCCCTTTCTATTTCTATTTTTTTCATCATATCAAGTGGTATGAGTAGATACTGGTCTGTAATTTACATATTTTTCAAGGGGCTTCTTTTTGTCCAATACTCATCATTTGCACATTTTTGCCATGCACTGTTATTAATCTCCTGAAGGATTTTATGGATTATAAATGCCGCACAAACATTGCCATCTCCTGCCAGCATATTTTGCCTCATGATATTTCTGGGTCCAGTTCCTTGTAGGCTGTTGGGCAACCTTCTTGAATTGTTTGAATCTTGTTAGAATAGGAACTAATAGAAATACATAAACACCTCTTTTAGTTGATTTAAGGTTTGAGTTGGATTTAACTTCAGCTGTACTTTGTAGTCTGATTCAAAATTTACTGCTGTTGGTGTTTAACTACTAAAAGATGGATTTGTTGCAAGGACAAAATTGTTCAGATTTTTTCCTAGGATTATGTCCAAATGCTGTTGTACAATCCAATTTGTAACTTTGTTTGGAGTTAATTCCTTTGCCTTTCATGAAGATCATGTGGGTGTCCTGGAGCTCCAGGCTGACAGAAGCTCTTGGAAAACCTTGTGGGAAAAGGCTGAAGTAGAATTATTGTGCAAGGCAAGCTTGACCTTGCAGGATAATAACATTTTTTAAAGCTGAGGGATGCCTAATTCCTGCAGTGTCTGTCCAGCGGGCGGTTGTATGTGCGGCTGCTGTTCAAGCTTGGGAGCTTACAGCTTTCTGTTTCTCTCCCCCTGCTGGTGATGTCAGCCTTCACCTAACAACCTTCAGCCTGCAGTACACCCCTCCCGTTGTGGCCTGCGTCTGCATCCACTTGGCCTGTAAGTGGTCCAACTGGGAGATCCCAGTCTCCACGGACGGGAAGCACTGGTGGGAGTACGTTGATGCCACTGTAACTCTGGAACTCTTGGATGGTAAGTTTGGAGCAAGGTCAAATACATTCTATGCCCAATAAGAGGTATTCCATTAACTTAATATTTTATTTCTGACTTCTGTATCAAGGTTTCCAGCATGACAGTAAAGAAGTGGGATGCATTTTGTAAACTGAACCTGTACTATTAGGCTTTGGACTGCTCTGTTTTTTGCTGACAAGGATGGACATTAAAATATGCTCCTGTAGAATTTGTGCTGTAGTACTATGCCTACTAGCTTTATTCTTGTGTTTGTGTTACAGAATTAACTCATGAATTCCTTCAAATTCTTGAGAAAACTCCTAATCGACTGAAAAGAATCAGGAATTGGCGGGTAAGATGCTTTGCCCACGTCGTACTTCTCTTTGATAAGAATGTTGAAGGAAGACAGTTGCTTGGAATATTAAGATACATCCAAGAGACCTCTGCCTCTTTCATGTTTATAGCTTTATAACTGGGCTTAAGCCAGATATACATTCATAAACATTTTGAGGCACCCGTCAATTTCCAATACAAATTTAAAAATTCATCGCAATGTCTGGGATCATTTCAAGTAGAGCTTTGGCTTTCAGAAATCAGCTATCATATTTCACTGCAAGTTATCTGGATTCCACATGAGCTCAGAGTCAGTGTAAGGAAAAAAATAGCTTTGATGGCTAGTTGCCACCCAAGGCTGTGCAGTGGATATCCTCCACCCAAAAAAGAAAGGATCTTCATCTTCTAAACATGGAGCAGGGGAGCAATAAAATTTTGGAGAGCTGGAGGGGGAGGGGAAGCAGACAGGAAATGCTATTAGGTAATTATTTCTCTATAATACTGATAATGTGGGATGATTCCAATATTTTTTGATAGGCCACACAGCCCACAATATTTATGTTATGGTAGAAACCACAGTACAAATGGTTTTCCAAAATTTCAGATGTTCCTGTTGCCCCAGGTAGATTGGAGAATCCCTGTTTTATAAATATATAAGCAGTGCTCAATTTAGAATAAAGTCAAAGATGCAAAACAGATCAAGTAAGAACATTCAAAGAATGAAAACAAAGTAGTTTTAAATAAATTTAGATAAATGGCAGGTAAGCCTTTGCTAGGAATGTATTCTATAAGTACAGAGAATCAAAAAAGGATTTTGAGACACTGAATCTTCACTGGAAATAATGAGGCATAGAGGGCTTTAGAAGGAAGACTTGAGACAAATGTGATAGTACAGCATCAACCTTCTGAACTGATAAAGTAGATATGACAGCTTTTATTAAATTTATTAACAAAATTATTTGTTAATGTTTTTCTTCTAAAATGACAGTTGTCATTTCATCATGGTGTGTCTTATGAAAAACGTGCATTAAAAATGAACTCTATATGGTACTTCAGCAAAATACAGCAGTGCATGCCTATATGGTATTCTTTTCTCTCTAGGGGTATTGTACGGCTAGAAGAGATTAGTATACCAGTTTTGAATGCTTTCATTTTAGGCCTGTCAAGCAGCCAGCAAATCGAAGACGGATGACCAAAGTGAGGATGATGGCCTCTCAGAACAGACAATCCTCAGTATGATCTCTAGAAGCGCATCAGACACGACTATTGCAGGCCTGATGAGCATGTCAACGTCTTCAACCACTGGAGCCACTGCTTCACTTCCAGCTACAGAAGGAGAGTCTCCAGGGGAACGAGGTAGTACAGATATTTCATCAGACAGCTGGATGGCTCAACATCCTCCGCATAAACAAAAGGTCAGCCATAGAGCTAATGAAATTTCTGCCAATCCTGATCATCTACATCATGATAGCAGTAGTGGCGGCTCTTTTGTTAAGCAAAACCTTAAGAGTGCACCACTAGCAAAAGTATCATTAAAGGAATACCGTGCAAAACATGCTGAGGAGTTGGCTGCACAGAAACGCCAGCTAGAGAACATGGAGGCAAATGTGCGTTCTCAGTATGCTTATGCTGCCCAGAACTTGCTTGTACAACAGCAACGTGAACGGGATGTGCAGCAGGAGGAGAACTCTCCAATTGTCCTGAAAATTCCTCTAGGCAACAATTCTGATGGTTCTGAACGGCCTCCTGAAAAAGCTGATAAACCCTCATCTGCAGTTAAAGTACGGTTGCCTGCCCCAGGAGACAAGCCTATTGCTTCTTCCAAACAAGATGATATAAAAGTGCGCATTAAGGTGCCACCTCCCACGGAACGACACAGCCTGTCTGATGAAAACAGTGGCAAGAGCAGGGGAGAGCACAAGGAAAAGCATAAGATTCATTCTTCTAACCACCATCACCATCATAACCATCATTCTCACAAACATTCACATGGGCAACCTGTTGTCAGCACCAAACGTCCAGGTGATCCCAAGCATGTTAACCCAACTGGCATTGTGTCACACAAGGGTTATGTCCCAAATTGTTCCTCCCGTAAGAGACCACTTTCTGAGGAGACCTCAGTTACAGTCCATGAACATCAGCCCAAAATCAGTAAGAGTTCCAAGGGGCCCACTGTGCCATTTGCGTTCCCTCAGCATTCTGGTCACAGCTTGGAAGCAGCTGGTCTCTCTTTTCCGCAGGCTAACAAAGCCAGGGGGGCTCATGGAAAATTGGACAAGAGCACTGCTGGGGCCAATGGACATAACATGAACCAGTCCATTGATTATCAGGATACAGTGAACATGCTGCACTCCCTGCTCAGTGCACAAGGCATGCAACCCACCCAATCATCCAATTTTGACTTTGTGCATCATTATGGCGAATACTTGAACCCCAGGGCTGCTGCAAGTGTTGATAAGCCACGACCACCCCCACTCCCATCAGAACCTCCCCCTCCTTTACCACCACTCCCAAAGTGATAGTTTTAACTACTGAGGTTCTACAAAAAAAAAAAATTGCTCATAGTAATCTCCACTGCCTTGTGTGAATGCCCTGTCCCCTTTTTAAAAGAAAACATTTTTTTATTATTAGTAGAACATAAGTTCTTGAAACTGTGAAAAGATACGTACGCTCTTCTTTCTCCGTGTGCATCCCCACCCACCCACACCCTTTCCGTTCTGGATGGTGAAATTTTTCCTATAAGACCAGCTGTCAACTTCAGAGGTGAGGGTGGGCTTGAATGTTATCAACCCGATAGGAAATGGCGCAGGACTATTTAAATTGACAGTCTTTTCTCCTTTTCTTAAAAAAAAGAGGACTTTTAAAAATAATTTAAAATAAGTTATGTGTTTAGTGTTGATTTTATTTTTCTAATGTGGATAAAAGGAGGAGTTATAGCAGAAATGGAAACGGAGAAGGGTGCACGAGTTCTCTCTACTTGCAGTTGTTAATGTGTCTTGTCCCAGTGGAAGTTGCCTCCGCCTGAACAAAGGCAGTGAAAGTTGGAAAGGAAGAAAAGGGAGAAAGGTGTGACAGACACACATACTGAATATAAGTAAAGTAGAAAATGGAAGTGGTGAAGCAGAGTTTTTCCAGTTTCTCCTTACTTAGATCTATGATTCTTCATCAGTAAGTAAATGGAGACACATACAAACCTAAAGTTCCAAAGAATGGTGCAATCAGAAATGTTAGTTAAGTTGCTAACTTTTTTAGTCCTTCCTGCTGATCAAGGATAATTTAGGAGCGAGGTTTTATAAGTTCATTTCCTTCTTGACCACACTGCTTCTTTAGGGGTGCCGTTACTATGTTTACCATTTCAGTCTTTGTCTCAGTATTTGTCTCACTGGCAGACAAATGGCTAACATGACTTAACCATTAAAAAAATCTCATGGGACTGTATTTCAGTGGTGGGCAGCACTGCATGCTAGTGCATGAACTCTTGAGAGTGCCTTCAAAAATATGCATTAGTATAGTTTGGGAAAATGTGTGTTTCAGCAGAGGAGGAAGAACTAGAAGAGGCTGACAGCCTAGGGACATTAGAGCAGTAATCGTGATTCTGGAATGCTTTATATTATACCTTAAATACATTATGGAATATGAGATTTTCACATTTTGTCCAAAAGGAAAAAAAGATATGATCACAAACGAATCAGGCAAATTTGGTGAACAGTGCAAAGATTGCGAGCCTGTGGCCTTCCAAATGTTCAGTTGTACTTCCCAGTATCCCTCACAGTTTTTCATAATAGTAAGGGCTCCTGGAAAGTACAGCTTGCCAATTTTCTGTCTCTTAAGAGGGAAGAAAATTGAATAAAAGTAGGATAAAGACCTGTGAATATAAAGATGTTGATACAACAGTACAAAAATAGCCAGTTTGAAGGTGCCCTGAATTGGTTTGAATGTTGATGTAACATTCTGAACTTGTAGCATACTACTGGTTTGCTAAAAATGGGGCTAGCATTTAAACATGGACATATATTATGTTTCTGTAGATCACATAAGAATATTTTAATTCTACAAAATAGGCCTTGGTTTGTAATCTATCATTTGGACAAAGTATTTGAAGTGAATGGTCTTCAATCTCAACTTTTTTTTTGTCTTTTAATATAGTCCCCTTGTTCCACAAGTCATTTCAGGGTATTCCTACTGTTGTGAAGTGAATTACAAATTGCAATATGAGGGACTGTGACCTAAAAAGGGTTTATTATCCAAATGGATTACCCTAGTATATATCAATAGGGGCCCAATCCAGTATGTCCAGTAGTGACTACGAGCTGTGGCCTCTGTAATGTCATGTGAGTTAATTGCTGCTGATTTCAGATGATGCATCATGTTTAAAATAAGACACTCATCTGCTTGTTTTTGCCGAAGTATTTTATCTGAATTTGGAATAATTATTTTCCTATCACCTTTGGATTTCTGAACCAATGGTGTCTCAGCTATTGATGCAAACTTTGGCCTAGTTTTGTGTAATGTTTCAGAAACTGTTTCTAATTCCTGGCTCATTTTATTACTATTCCACGTTTCAATAAATGTACTGTCTCCGCATTTAATTTGTTCCTTGTGAAATTTCTTGCTAATATTTGAATTTATCAGGAAAAGTCTATACAAAAGTATTTGGGACAGTAACAGTAGCATTCTGAATCTATAAATCTTCCTTGATTATTTCCTAGTTCTTTATTTACACTGAGATGTAAAAGCAAGCAATAGCAATTATAATTTAAAAACAAATCACAATGGATTTGAACAAAAGATAACAAAGAAGCAAGTAGCAAAGGAAAAATAACTTTGTGGCATGATAAAAAAAACCAGACCACATTTAGTAGACACTCAAATGTTCATATTTTGGATCATAATTTGACAGTTGAAAACTGCAGGTTACTATCTTGCTGTTAGCAATAGTAATCCTTAATTTACTATGCTTACTAGAAGTTCCTGGGTTACCCATGGAAATGAATGTGACTGTTACATAAGAATAATGTATGCTGAATTGTCTAAATCACCTCTTGATCCTTATGTTTAAAAAGAAGTTATTGTTTTGATCAGCTGACATTTTCTAGGCTTGCTTGAAATATGTTCAGTAATCCATGTTTTGTATATTGTATGGATACGCACCTGCATGTATCTATTTACAGTATTTATAGTTATTAATACAGTATGCAAATTTATAATGGACTTATAAAACCATAGTTATGTGTATGCAGAAAGAAAGTCAGGGAAGCTTTCTCAGTCACACTAATAAGAGGAAAAAGCAGATTTTGAGGAGAACTTCTTTCTGCAATTGCAGTTGAGCAACTGTTAAGATTGAGTCTGTTTAATCCTGAAATAAAATGCAGAGTCCATGTAATTCATACTGGACCGCAAGGAAAGTCCCTAGCCTGGCACTGTCTGTTTTGATCTGCATTCTTAGCATTCCTGTGTTGGTTATGCTGGCTGGCCATTTCCAAAATTGCATTGTTTTTTTAAAGGGGCTTGACTGGACAATGACTTTTACAAAGCACTTAAGTTCCTTTCTACCTAGCTTGAATTGTCAGCAGGCAATGCCTTTAAAACATACTGTGCATCCAATTCTGTTAAACTACAGGGTTTAGTGACTTCCTGATGCTTTGTTGACATCTTCAAAGCAAAATGCTGCACAGACTGCAGACAACTGAACAAGAAGTGACTTCTGTCTTTATAACCAAGTATTCTGACTTGTCATTGCTTGCATAGCTGAACACTTTGCCTCTGAAGATGTTAGGCACAGTTGCTGGTGAAATGTTAGGAAATCTTTTCACCTATATTATGGTCACGAAAACCTGAAGCCCAACAGATAACCAGCCATGAAAGCCTGCAGCCAGTATACCATACATTAACTTCAAATGTTAATGGTATAGCTTGGATTTTAAGGTAATTGAGTTTATTCTGCTTATCATTTTCTGCTGTTCTTTGCTCTCTCCTACCTGAGTTGCAAAACACATAGCCATAATTCATTGTTGTCATAAACCTTTCTGAACTGTGGTAATTCAGACTATGATTTAATAGTTATAGAAGTACCAAGATTGTACAGGTCGGGAATGTAAAGGATAGGATAATATCTAGACATGGTCTGCAATCTTTAATGCATAAATTCTGTACAGTAGATTAATGCCAATTGGGGTGGTAATGTGCATTACAGCTGGTTCCCACCATATGACTACAATTGGGACCTGGAATTTCAGTCAGTAAGCAATGAAGTCATTAAATGAGTCATGTGACGACCCACTTTTACGACCATTTTTACCAAGGTCATTAAACAAATCCAGCTTCCCCAATTAATTACTTGTTAGAAGCCAGCTGGGAAGATTGCAAATTGCAATCACATGACTGCAAGTTGTTGTAACCCTCCTAAATATGGCTGGTTACCATATGCCCAAATTGCAATTCACTCGGGATGGTGTGACAGTTGTAACTTTGTCAAAGGTAATTTTTCTGAGGTTCTCCTAACTTTGAACCATCATTAACCAAACTCCTAAATTAAGCATTACTAGCACATTATTATGTATTGTGGGAAGAAATATCCATCTGGTTCAGTTCCAAACTGGGAGAAAGACCAGAAACATGGAGGCTGATTGGAAAGATGGTTTAATGATGAAGCAGAACCACATGGGTTCTGGTGCAGCTGACAAAATGGAGTTGAGAGTGGAGGGTTTTTATACCTCCTTTGAGCTTTGCACTTGAGCTTCCTGTTCCTGTACAAGAACATGTATTCTATTGGCTGTAGTCAGACTCCCATGGGACCATGTAGGAGTTATGTACGGGTCATAGCTGGCTCTATAGGCAAGGTACAAATCCTAGGTGTTTGTCTGAGCTACTTGGGTTGAAGTTTGGACTGCTCTGAGGGTGATGCAGTAATTGTGGCCTAATGGCTTTGTCCTGTGTTGATCTTGAGGGCTAATCCTACCATTCTGTCTTTGTTTCAAAATGACCTGGCTTGAATGGATTACCAAGTCTGCATTTCTAAAAGGTGGCCGCCTCAGTTTGGTTTTTGAATAGTCTGGCACAGTCTTTCTTAATGGGCACCTAAATGTCTGCTGGGGCTATTAAGAAAGACTGGGAGGGAGGTGCTTTCTGTCTCCAATAGCACGTTTATCCAGTTTTCCTTCAGGGAAATATAATATTCTGTCTTTTTAATATTTCCTAAAATATTTCATTCTTCTAGGAGAGGGGTGGGTGCTAACTTTCTACAGTATCTTTGATTACTCCATATTTGGAACTAACAGGGATAAACACTGGTGATCAGCAAAAAGGCATAAAACTAGGCATATAGCACTCCAAACATCAACAGTAGTTGGTCAAAGAACTTTTTTCAGGTTTTTTTTACTTATGAAAAAACAATTTAGATAAATGAGCAGAATAAGTAATCACAACCACCTTGAATAAAATGAAAAAAGGAAAGATTTATGGTTTTGGGTAACTAGTAAAGGGGAATAAAGGGATCATACATTTATATTATCTTCATGCAGGTGTATTAATCTTATACTGATACACTCCAACTGTGGCCCATGCTGGTTGAAGATTAAGGGATTATAGTATGGTAACAAACAATTGAAAGGCAATGAAAATTTAAGGGACTGAATGCCACCTGATTTTGGGAGGTGCAAGAAAATAAAGGAGAACCTGTACAAGAACACTTGGAAAATCTGTTCTCTATTCCCATGTTATACAGGGTATGGAATGGGCTTAAATTATAGGAAGCGGATTTCAATTAAATACCACAAAGTTGTCAATATTAAAAATGGTATGACAAGCAAAATGTTTTTTTTTTCCAAAACAAAGTTTGAGTTAGTCCTACCAAAGGTGGTGCCCATTAATGGACATTCCATTAATTGATCTTACCACAGCAACAGTTCCAGCTTCATGAAATGGAATCCTACCTTCCTGTATGTTAAATTCCGTCCTGCTTGAGTAGAATACCAAACTCAGTTGCTTAAATTCTTTATTGGCCAAGGTGATTGGACACAAATGGAATTTGTCTTCGATGCATAAGCTCTCAGTGTACATAAAAGATATAAGTGAGAAATCGTGATCATAGTCATCATAAAAATACATTCGTCATAAATCATAAGATACAACACTTAGTGATAGTCGTAGGATACTAAATCAACACAAATCATGCTAGGAAACTAAAGCAATATACAAGAATCAAAGGTATAAATAGAAAAGGAGATAGGAAATGGAAAGATGAGAAAAACAATAGTAATACAGCCTTACTAGTTTGAGAGTGTTATGGGAATTATTTGTTTATAGCACAGTGATGGCATGGCGGGAAAAAACTTGGTCTGTTTCATATGTAATGAAGTTATTTAATATAAAATACTTCGTTTATATTAGCTCTCAAAGCAGCTTACTGCAGTGAAATTAAAAGGAGGCCATAAAACAGCCAAAATGGTTTAAATCGGGATCGTTAAAAAAAAATAAAAAAAAATAAACGGTTAAAAACTCTAACGCCTTCGGTTTCTCTCCAATGCTTTCCTAGTGAGGAATCCAAGGGCGGTTCTGACCGCCTTCTTTCTTCCGCCCCCTCCCCCCACACCTTACGCCGGCTCGAATGACATTTCCTTTACCCAATCCCGTCTTGGTCTACGTCATCTCCGGATTGGCTGGCGATAGCGAGCTCGAGGCCCTGCTGAGAGGCAGAGCGCGAGGAGGAAGGTAAGATGGCGGCTGTTGCTGCGCTGACCAAAAAAAAAAAAAAAAAAAAGTGAGGGCGGATTTAGGGCTCCCCCCCCTCCCCCAAGATGGCTTTTCCTCTCGCTCCTGCAAAACGGCTCCCGGGAAAAAGAAGCAGTAGGCGTGGGGGAATCGTATATGGCCGAGGGACCATAGTTCTCCTTGAAGGGGGAAAGAGGAGCGCCTTCTCGACTGGGTTGGGGAAGGCTTCGCCCCCGCGTGTCTGAATTAAGCGAAGCGCAGAGAAGAGAAAGGCGGCGGCGGGGGAGGGACTTTTAATCCCTTTTAGGGTAAAAGAGGGAACGTGTTTTGTATGAACTTTAAATGCGTTACTGTTGGGAAGAATCTCCGGCATTCCGTGAGGATCCTCGCCATTGTATAAAGATCTTCTCTGGTATTTAGTTACAGGAGCCGCAGCTGCTTAAGCTGGTTAAAAAAAATAAAAATAATAAGGGTTA